>VDFB02059325.1:0-127575 GCA_007258455.2 Sequoia sempervirens | reverse complement strand
GGTTTGAACTTGATGTCTGATACATTAGAGATTTGTTAAATATTTTTATTTTTATAAATTTCTTTATTAAATATTGGTTAGTGTCCTATTTTGAATGATCATATCATCACTTGTTGGTACATATTAACTGTCTAAACATATACATTTGATAAATACTTCAAGTTAATAGTCTAAGATATAAAAACATAAAAGTTGGAAGGAACTAAGCTCTACTAGGGTTTGTGTCTTGTCTACTATCTTTTTCTATCTTCATGATAAATTGTTCCTTTGGCACTGGAAAGCCATTAACCATTTGCATTTATTGTAGGTTTTTAGCTAGTCCTTTTCATGGCCTAAAATGACTCCAACCTAGTAGTTCATTTTAGTGTTGATAGTTTAGCAGCTTTGTATAATGACACCTTATATTAAGTGGCCCCAAAACTTTCTTGATTTTTTTTTATGTGTTATGCACTTTGATTCTCTAGTGGATGTGGTTTTATCCATCCTTGAGTTTTATAGTGCATGTAAGTGGCTAGATAATTTTACTTTGATAGGGTATTTTATTGGAATAACTACCCTTGAAAGTATACTTTGAGACTAGGTTAACAAGCATTGGGCCTTGCATGTGGTCTAACTTGATGCTATCCAAAACCTCACTATAGGGTTCTTTCTTTTTTCTTTTTTGAGGCCAACCATGTTGAGGCCATTCTCAACATGACGTGATGTATGTCCATGTATTTCTATTAGTATTTTTTCCTTGGATTTGATTTTTTTTATCTTGGATGAGAAGATAATTCATGTGCTAGTTTGGCTTGAGTTCCTGGGATTAACCCTTGTAACTTTTTAACCACCATTGTTTCTTCCCTTGGAAAGGTGACATGTGTTGAGCCATAGAAACGTGTCTATGCTGAGATCAATTTGTCCAAATATTTAAACAAATTTGTGGACATTCAGATTCAACATCTTCATCACACCTAGCATGTGCTATACCTCAATCTACCTAATATTTCTTTATGGTGCTAGTCCATTGAGAACAATATTAAGGATTTCCCTTTGGAAATACCTCAAGTAAAATCACTTCCTTGATCTATTGAGGTTCCTTCCTAGAAAACTGAGGAAAAATGGAAATGTTGTAAGTATGTGTTGTCAATGTCAATAGATCTTTGTCGTTCCATTGATGTAAACCTATGGACATTGTTTGATTGGTTGCATTATGTTGTCATTATTAGTATCACTAAGGCCAACCTCTAGTGTTACTTTGATGAGCATATGCTTGTGGATGTTCAACCTTTGTATGGTTGAGATACTGAGAAGGTGTTGTAGATGTTGAGATGATATTATTGGTGCTTGGTTTCCAAATGCTTTTGAGAAAATTTGAATAAAAGAGGAAACGGTGTGGTAAAGAGTGTCCAGTGTGGTAGAGTAGTGTTCAGTATTTTGCTCCGCATTTCTTCCTGGTTGAAGATCTTCTTATGTGGTTTGGATATGTTGATAAAAGGTGTTCATAGGTGTTATATCCATAGTTTCAAGTTCTGGATCATTTGGCAGAAGAAGTTGTGTTCACCAGTGTGTGAACTGTGATGCAGTGTTATCTAGAAGAAATGGTTTTGCTCCGCATTTCTCCATGTTATGGTTTTTAGTTTTCTGGATTTGGAAGTGTGCCTATATTGCTCATATCTATCTTTAGTCTGAGTTGTTTAAGTTTTGGTACATCGCAAGGTTGGATTCATTTGTTATAGTGTGTGGGTGTACATGATGAGTATGTTCTTTAGGTGAATGATGTTACAAATGATTTGTTTAATTTCAGGGTGTTGATGGAATATTTCAAATTGTCAATGGTGTTAACACAGTTTCGGTCAACCTTGGGTGTTTACACTAATTGTGGATATGCTTCGATGTTTTTGGAAACGTGGCATGTCATGCATATGTGGATTTAGGTCTAAGTTAAGGTGTGATGTGGTGTGCCTTCATTCCTCTCCAACTTGGGAATGTTTTGGTGTCAACCTAGCTTGAACTTGCACGTTTGACGTGCATAGCCGACCTTGTAGATTATTTTCAAGGTTGAAGATGATATGTATATGTGTTGAGTTGATGAATTATTGTGATGTGAAGTGTGTGTGATGTGATGTGAAGTGTGAAAGTACAAAATGTAGAGTGAGGTTTAATGCCTAAGACTACTGGAAGTAGTGAGTAGAAGGTGTCTACATTCTTTAGAGAGAGTGTGAATGTACTAGTGGTGTAGTGGTAGAAATTTTCTATTGCTCTAAGATGGATTTCTCATTGTAACAATATTCTTTCTTCTTCTTTCTGAACCGCAAATTTTTGTAGGAGGGTTCTCTCTTACACTTCTAGGGTTTTTTACTTAAAAGGAGAAAGGTATCCCACAAAAAATTGAAGGTTCACTAAAGACTACTGCTAATATGATAGAAATATGATTAAATTCAATGTCCTAAATGCAAAAAACTGATAAAAGGAATGATTTATTAACGCAAAGCCTAAGAAATGCAAGTTGTTTGAAAACATAGTGATGTATGAAAAATGACCTAAGAATGCAAGTAAACAATAACAAAATTAAACAAGACTGGAGAGGTTCACCTAGAAACTGAAGTGGGATGCAAAGAGGCTCTGGAATCCTATAGAATTGACTGGAAAAGTTGACTCGGACACTTACGCCAAGTTGGGCCACTTAGTCCTGTTTTAGGGAGATTCCACCGAAACAAGTTTCGGCTAAATGGGTACTCAAAAATGTAAAAATAACTTTTTAGGCCTCGCAATGGAACTAATTCGCCACACATGGTGACTTAGTCCACCTGGAAATCTCAGGAAATTCAGTACAAGATTTTGTAGCTTTAGGTCTGCAACTTCCCTTCTGATCAGGTGTTTGATTCAGATTCTGTAGAGAACAGGTTGAAAGAGGTCTCCAAGCTTCAATTAGGGCTTTGTTGACTTGAATGACTTTGATGGATTGTTGACCACTTTTTAACACCAAACTCTTTGAAAAATCTGCATACAAGACCTGCAAACACACATGCAAAGAGGGGGAAAAGGGTTAAGGGTTAGAGAATAGGGGGTTGCCTTGGTCAAAACCCCATTTGGTAATCAAACCCTAGATAATGAAATGAAAAAAAGAGAGAATGATGAATAAACATGTAATGTCACAAACTCACCAAACCCTTGATGTTGAAATCTGAAGACATGCAACAAGATGCTCTAATGGATGCTTGAAAGTGCTTAGAGTGCTTAGAATGCTTGAGAATGATTAAGTAAATGGATGAATTGCTTGAATAATGAATTAGGTGTAAAATCAGAGGAAAAACCCTTTATTTATACTTGATTTTCTAATATTTCCCGAAAATAACACATCACAGGCTGACCTCAAGGATAAGAGAATAAATTCCCATGAGAAAATTAAAATTATTTTTATTTTTGTGATTAGTGGGACTAAGTCGCCCTAGGTGGTGACTTGGTCCCACTAGGGAAATTTTATTGGGTGTGGGGGTTTGAAGTTTATTTAATAAGGTTTAACGGGAATATTCTCAAAAATACACTTAAGTATGCTTGGAGAGTACATTAAGGGGTCATTTAAACATACGAAAGGGTTGAATTAGTGATGACAAGCCTAGAAAAGTGTGAGAGTTTGTTACAAATCTTTACAACACTTTGAAATAAGACTTGGTAAGTAATAAAAAAGGGTTATTTAAGTGATTTATAATGAAAGGGTCCTAGAAAAGTGTAAAAGTGGGTTACAACACTTCACAACAGTTTTACAAGACATCCTAGAATTCTTAATGATTATCAAGGGTCCAAGACCTAATGTGAATGTGTTGACCACATTACAACATTAAATCTAGGAAAAATCAAGCCAAAGTCATGAGAGAGACTCAAATGAGCGTAAAAATGTCCAACTATATATTTTTTGGCGACACATTAAGCGCCCACTTTAGTGAGAGGATGAACTTGCTTCAAACTCACACTAAAGTAGCCCAACATGCACATCAAGAGGGATCCAAATGCACCCATTCTTGGTAAGATGAGACATCAACAATCAAGAGGGATGATCAAGCCCTCAAGATCAATATCCCATGGCAAACCAAACATAAACACAAAGGAACACACAAGAGAATGATGAAAAATGATGAAAGAGAGAAGTCGATAGGAAAGAATGTCGGACCAAGCTTCGATCGTTTGTCTAGCCCATTGTGGATCAGATCTAGGCTATTTTTCCAGAAAAAAAGAAATGTATACTCACTCTTAAGAGACAAAACTCATGACTGTCCGTTGGGTGAGTAGGCCAACAAGGTGAGAAACATACACTCATGGGTTGTATGCACTCACACACACGCAGGTGGCTATGGGGAAAAGTCATGCCTCAGAATGGGCTTCTCGCTCAACCATACAAAATTTATACCTCCTGATAACTTTAATAAGGTGTCACAAAAGGAAAGGACATTTCGAGCTTCACGAGACAAGCAAAACTTCGTATGCTTGGAGCTCATGAACAAATGCAATGGCTCCACAGGCATGCAAGCTATGTTATGCAAGGTGGTCATATAACAAATGCAAAGTGCAACATGCAAAAGATGTTCAAAGGATTCTTGCTTAGTTCATGCAAGGTATTTAACTTAGGGAACATTATGTCTAATGTCTCCAAGAGAGGACCAATCAAAGAATAGAAAATTCGCAACTTAGGGGATGCAGTGTGTCGTATCAGGTCACTAAGAGGAATGTAATATGCTAAGATAGATCACGCTCATGAAGGATACTATACCCAATGTCGTCCATAAAGCGACAAAACACATCGTATGAAGTAACAATGCTACACTAAGAACCAAGAAAAAGAAAAAGTGCAAATGAGTGATTCCAATGTATGCCCCCACTCTAAAAGAATTGCTACACACCGTTCTGTGAGTAATTTCTTTAAAGTAGCAAATGAAAAATGAAAACAAGAAATAAGACATGAGAGCCAACTTGGAAAGCCCCTATGCCAAGACATACGTTTCCGAGTAAGGCTGTGTCATGTGAAAGAAAAGAGAGGGGTTGCCCCCAAAATGAAAACACCAAACACATAAGGGACCTATGGATTTGGGATTAGTATGTTCGTTGTTGCAATGTTTTTTAGAGAGCTTGAAATTGTCATCATCCCCTAAATACATAAAACTGGAAGAATGACACAACGAGAGCGAAAACAAAGGAAAAGAAAGATCTGTTTGGGTCAACATGGAAGAGACATAGGATGTCTCGATGCTTTGCATCATCCCCAAAAGAAAAACAAAAGCAAAAATAAAATGAAAAGGCAAAAGAAAAAGTAAATTTTTTTTGGGTCAACATGAGAGAGACATTGCGGTCTCAATGCCTTGCATCATCCCCAAAAGAAAAACACAAGAAAAAGATAAAAGAAAAGGCAAAGAAAAAGAAAAGGGGCCTTTTGGGTCAACATGAAAGAGACATTACGGTCTCAATGCCTTGCGTCATCCTCAAAAGGAAAACACAAGAAAAAGACAAAAGAAAAGGCAAAGAAAAAGAAAAGGGGCCTTTTGGGTCAACATGAAAGAGACATTGCGGTCTCAATGTCTTGCGTCATCCCCAAAGGGAAAACACAAGAATAAGATAAAAGGCAAAGATAAAGAAAAAGGGGGTCTTTTGTGTCAACATGAAAGAGACATTGTGGTCTCAATGCCTTGCGTCATCCCCAAAAGGAAAACACAAAAAAAAAAGATAAAAGAAAAGGAAAAGGAAAAGAAAAGGGGCATTTTGGGTCAACATGAAAGAGACATTGCGGTCTCAATACCTTGCATCATCCCAAAAAGTAAAACACAAAACAAAAGTGAAAGAAAATAGAAAGACCTTTTGGGTCAATATGGAAGAGACATAGGGCGTCTCAATGCTTTGCGTCATCCCCAAAAGGAAAACACAAAACAAAAGTGAGAAAGAAAATAGAAAGACCTTTTGGGTCAACATGGAAGAGACATAGGGCGTCTCAACACTTTGCATCATTCCCAAAAGGAAAACACAAAACAAAAGCGAAAAAGAAAAGAGCAAAAGCAATGTACGACATATAGAAGAATGGAGGGACAAATAGAGGAATTGCACAAAGAGAGAGAAAACATCAAACAACACATCACAAGGGATCACATTACGCACATGCAATCACACCAAAAAGAAAAGAAAAATGTAAAAGGCTAGTAAGGCAAATGCAAGTCAACCATCTAACAAGTCATCCAGCTCCCAATCTCAATCGGTATAAGCAGAAGGTGAATAACTCAACTAAGGGACAATGACAAATGAATTACTAGGACAAGGCTAGCAACTTCTTTCCCCCACTGAGTCGAAGACAAGAATGAGCCGAGATAGGTGATGGGAAGGGGTCATGTAATAGTGAGAAGAGAATTCTTTACAACTATTACATGATAAGGTGTTGAAAGATGGTTTATGGAATTATTTCTAATAGGTTGAGTGGTTTAAGTATATGTTGTAAAGTGTGACATTCATTGGTGAGATACCCGAGAGTCCGATGATATGCACAATATTTGTCATTTTTAGGATGTTTGATTCTTGTGGGAGGAGGCATGGCAATCCATCCTCCGTTAACAAGTGCTTCCAACTTTTGTTCAATACTTGTGAGAGTTTGCAAAAATGGAAAATATTTGAATTTGTAAAGCTTGTGTTTCTTGCTACATTCACCCTTTTCTTGAATAGGAGGACCCAAAGTGATCCTATCATCCTTGTCATTGTTATCATGTAAGGGTTGTTCACGTGGAAGGAGGATATTTAGATCAAGAGGGGAATCAAATATTACCGTGCCATCATCACGAAGCTTCCAATATTCTAAAGGAGGCTTGCTGTGATGGGGAGGATCTTGATATCCCAACCTTCTTGTGTTTTAATCTTTTGTATTTTGTTCTGACAATTGGTGAATGTCATGTTCAGTTGTTGTGTCACATCCTTGTTTGCTCAAAATGGTAAAAACTTTTCCATAAGTTTCTTCAAGATTGATTGGGGTATTAGTGACTTTGGTATCATAGAATTGTTGAGGAGTTGATTTTTTTGAGGAACTAGGTCCATGTGATGGAGGGAACTTGGGTCCTTCATTTGTTTCAGGATGTAAGTAACCAAACATATCAGGAGGTGAGAGGGTAGGAAGGTCTTGTTGTTTCATGGATGGGTAAAAGGATGCATTGGCTTCAAGGTTGTCAAGGCATTCATTTAAGAACTTATTCATGTTGTCATTGTCTTCTCCAATGATGCCAACATCACAAGGAGGACATTCATGAGGAGTTGAAGGAGCATGAGTGTTGTACCCAAAATCAAAATTTTTGCTTCACTAAGGCATTTTGCTTAATTGAGTCTTAATCTTGTTAAAGTGTTGTCAAAAGGTCGTTTTTGGGGTTTTCAAATATGGAGTTGGTGTCAGTACTATGTCAGTCTGTTACCGAAGAGATTTAAGAAAAGAAAATGAAAATCACGAGACAAAATCATTAAAATTTTCTCTGGAGAGGGGAGCACATTCTCAAAAGGGTGCCCTATCTTTTAGGGGCTCAGATCCTGTTTTTAGGGTTTGTCACCTCCAGCAAAAATTTGTCCGACATCACTTCAGCTTCACAGTGTGACTATCAAGCACATCAAAGCGGACTGTTTTGTTCGAGGATTCACGGAGATCACGGTCGCGAGATCAAAGGCGAAAGCAAGGTGGCTAACAACTGGAGAAGCCCGGCTTTGAGAAAGAGCACCATCTTTTGAGGTGCGGATGTAGGATTTTGGTGAATTTCATCAAGATGTTTATCTCACATTTGTTCAAGCTTCGCGACGCATCTGTCAGAGGATGAATCTGAGTTGCTGAAGCGCCTGAACCTGAGGTCAAACGTTGGGTCAAATCTTAGTCAAACTATCAGAAGAAAGAGCAAAAGAGCACATTTTGAGAAAGGCGCCCAAGCTTTTCAGGCCTTTAATGCTTTCTTTCTGATGATTTCAGATGCCTAATGTTTCCGTGTTACGTTCAGCTTTGGATTTGCATCTCCGTCGGATGGAAGATGTCACAAATCATTTCATGATCGAGGTTTTATGTTATTTTATCGTTTCGAAATGGCTAAGTGCAGATAGAAGAGCAACTTTTGAAAGTGGCTCTTGTTTTCACCCCTCGGATGATGTTTTGAAATGTACGCTGCGGCCGTCGTCGCGAGCGAGCTTAGCCGCTGATGAATAAGTTCCAGTCACGAAAGTTGATAAAATCAGAAGTTATGGAAAGGATTTTGTTTTTCCCTTCGTTCGAGAATCACGAAGTCAAAATTTGTCGTCGAGGGAAAAATACGGCTTTTCAAAGAAGCGCTTGGATTTTGAGCCGGATGTCGAGTTTATGACATGCGATATCAAGATATCATTTGATCAGTTTTTACTCAGCTCCGCAATGCACACATCGGCCGATAATCGAATCAGTCCAACCCGATGTCGGTCGATGAGCGGAGGTCAGCTGAGTTTTAATAAATTTTCATGAAATTTGGCTAAATCTGGAATTCGCCCAAGAGTTCAAATTTGAATTTTCGAAAGTGAGTTGAATGGACGCCTTAACTGGAGTTCTGACTGCAGTTAGACTGAACGATTTCTGGGTTGTCATCTTCAGTTCATATGTTTGCATGTGGAGTGATCTTTCAGTTTGCATGTCCAGTTAACTGGTTTGCATGTTCAGTTAACTACCTTGCATGTTCAGTTAACTTGATTGCATGTTAAGTTTAAATGAAGATTATCACTGAAAGTCAACTGAAGTTTACATGCATGGCGAATTTGGTCAAAATTGTGAAGATGGCGCTTCATTGCATGTTAACTGAAGTCATGGAAAGGGACGCCATATTTTGATGAAGCATTAGTTTGTGAAGCGTGAAGCATAAGATTTGTGAAGTATGGCGAATTTGCATGTCAACTTGAGTTTCAAAAGGGTCACCATATTTAAGGTTGAAAAGTGAAGCATTTTTGTGTGAAGCTATGCACTTTTTAAGGAAGGCAACTTTAGTTCAAAAGGGTTGCTATTTTTAGATTATAATTGATTAAAGCATGTGAAGTTGGCGCACTTGTTGAAGGCCAAACTGAACTTCTAAAAGGGTCGCTATTTTTAGCTTATTCTTTGCATGAAGATGGCGAACTCTTATCTTATTCTTGTTGTTAACTGAAGCTATCTAAAGGGCACGCCTTAGGTCAAATTGATGAATCCAAGGCAAATTTGAAGATGGCGAACTTAAGACAAGTCTTAACTGAAGCTAAAATCGCATGATGAGTTCAACTGAAGTGTTGAAAGGGCAAACCCTAAAGCACGTCCACTTATTGAGCTTGTTCGAGTTTCAGTTAACTGTGAAGGGGTCCAATGAGAAGCCAAGCGCCATTTTTAATGCATGCTTGCTTTAGTACGAATTTCTATGATAAAATTCTATATATTTCCAAGATGGCGTCCATTATTGCATCATCTTTTGCTCTGAAAGCTTGTATTTTCTTGAGCAACCAACAAGCTTAAGGTGATTCAGGTGTCCGTTTTCAGCGTTCTTCGAAGCTACGAGCTCAGATTCTTCAGAGGAAGTCAATTCTAGACTTCATTTCCACTTTGCATGCAGGTTTTATAAAGATTCGAAGAAGAGATTTGCAGATTTTTCAGAAGCAGACAAGCAAAACTTTCTATCTTCTGTCTTATTTCTTCTATTTCTCACCTTAGGTACTTTCTTCGCATGCCAGAGTAATTCAACACATTTTCAGAATCTGTTCATCTGGGTTCTCATATTTCAGCGTTTGCAACAAGACCCACTTCTTAGATTTTTTCGAGAAAATCGCCCCGTAGCCTTCATTCTGAAGCTCTGAGCCTTTTTCCGAGAATCTCTTTGCATGTGGGCTTAAATCACATTTTTTCCAAAATCCAGCTATCTGGGTTTGTTCAGAATTCAGTTGTGCACAAAACCCATGTTCCAGAATTTCTTCGAAAATTTCTCCTGTCAGAAGCTATTTTTAGCCTTGTTCAGAGTTTTTCAGAAAGTTCTTCAAGCATATTCGACTTTACAGTCAAAAGTCACCATTTTCAAAATGCAGTTCAATCTCATTGATTACAAGGTGAAATCAGTCCTTACACATAATTTCACCAAGACTTCAGATACGGACCTAAACCATGTTTACCCAGTGGTCAATCTGAGCAGTTTAGAAGGTGTTAGCAGCAATTCAATGAGGAATCTTGAGCGTTCTGGGTTGCTGGCAGCGGCATCCATTCCTGTTTCTATCTTCGATCTTGAGTTCGTACTTGCTTGCATTAAGCATTATGACTCGTCTTCACGACAGATCAGATCGGTTGATGGAAGAGTGGTTTGCATTCTCAAGCCGAAGGACATAGAAAGATGTTTTGCTATTTCTCCTCGCTCAGATAACTTTACTGTTGATCTTGAAGCTTGTGAGAAGATATGGGATGCTGATCATCAACGTTCACAGAGAAAGGTTGCTCAGAAATGGTTGACAATTCAGAAAACTAACTTCCCTAAGAAGGTTGGTCGTGGTGAATTTAAAGGAGAAGTTGCTGTTTTGATCACCTTACTCAATCGAGTTACCGGCCAGTCAGATGCTAATACTTTCCGTCCATGGATGTTCTATCTGATTACCAGAATCCTTGATGGCACAGAACGTTTTGACTGGGCTATGTTGATTAGTGACTGCTTACATCAGCAGATTTCTAACTTTCTCAAGCATCACGAGTTTCACATGATATCCTATTTGGTTTACTTGGTGGCATTTCAAGGTAGTTTCAGACTTCTTAAAACCAATGGTACTCTCGGTGTTCAGCGTATTCACGAATATTATCCACAGCTAGAGTTTTCTCAGTCTGAGCAGGACTTCCGAGTGGTGAATGATCACTTTGCCATGAGAACCGTGAGAGATCTTGATGATGAGTTGCACATTCGTATTTCAGCCGAGGCCAAATCAGCAATGGAGACTTGGGCAGATTGGTTCATACAGTTTCCTACTTTCACGTACCTCCGAGTTTATGGTTATGTTGGAGAGCCTCTGATGTTGCCAAGATATCCGTCAGACAAGATTGTCTTTATGGAGTTCCTCAGGCAAATGCAGCACGTTCACTTCTTTCTTCGTAGTCGTCATAAGGCTGCGGCAAATTTTCCATTCTCATTAGGAATTTTCACATGTGATGCAGCAACAGATGCCAGGCGTATGTCTACTGAGATAGAAAGGTTCAAATTCAAGCCTTATACTGAGAGGCGTTCCTATGATCCTCTTGGACATTATGCAAATCGGTTAGAGCGAGGGATTGCACATACGCCAGAACTTGAAGACTTCTGGGCAAATTGTGAAGATGAATTCGAGGTCCGTCGTCGTCACTACTGTAGACTTACTGTTGGTCAGCTCTCTGATTACTTGTCAGAAGATGTTGATGGTTTGTCAGATGATGATGGTGAAGCTCTTCTCAATTCTTATGTTAAGGATCAAGTTGCTAGGCAGCCACTTCGCTCACCTGATTGGTATGCTAAGGAGAATACTTCTATTGAAGAGGTTTCCAGATCAGTCATCAAGACTAGTAAGTTGTTCTTGCAGAGCAAGCGAACGCGGAAGTCAGTTCCTGTAGCAGAGCCGCCAAAGGATTTCTCGTCATTTCCTTCTACTTCTAGAGCAAAACCCAGAGTTAAAGCCATTATCATACCTCCGGAAGGAGTTAGACTCAGTGGAAACACAGGGAAAAGAGCTACTGGTAAAAGGAAGCAGAAACAGATTGAGAGTATTCCTGAAGTTCCAGTAGAGACAGTTATTCAGACTGAGCCTCACGTTTCACTTCCTAGTTCACCTCACGTTCTGCCTATTGATATAGATTCTGAGCCTGAGCCACAAATTCAAGCAGGATCGGAGACAATTGAAACACCACAGGTTGATACATCAGGGACATTCTCTCCGCGAATTGAAAATATTGTTCAGTCTTGTTGGCTCGAAAAGTCTTTGGGAAGACAAAGGCGTGAACCGTCATACAATCTTGATTTGACAGAGTTTGGTGAGCCCTATCAGAGGAGATCAAACAAGAAGATAAAGAAGCAAGTGCATATCGAAAAGACCCCTGAATCAGAGATTGTGATAGAAGTTGCAGTGCCTCCAGAAGGTAAAAGCTTGGATGAGGTCGAAGTGGGTGATTTTACATTCACTAAGGCAAATCTTGGCAGGACCACACGAGAGACAGATGTATCTCTTCTGAAGATTGTTACCAATAATCTTGAAGAGCGTATCACGAAGGATGGAGAAGATAAGGCTTTACTCAAAACTGAAATTAGTCAACTTCGTCAATACATTTCTGATCTTGTTCATGGGAATCCAAATAGAGCACCTGTTCTTCCTCAACACACACCTGAAGAGAAACAAAAATTGGATCAGTTAGTCAGCCATGGCAGACTTTTGGATGATTGGATTGACAGTTTAGTTGCTGCTGGTAAAACTCTTCTTGCAGATTTATATCAGTTGCGGAGTGAGGCACACAAACTCCGTCAGGGTATTCAGTTGCTGGATATTGCAGTTGCAGAGAGCTTGGCAAAGGATCGCGTTCTTGTATCTCAGTTATCAGTTGCATGCGATGCTTTGGAGGAGATCGAAGATCAAGAGAAAGTCTTCACTTGGAAAGAGCAGCACCTTCTCAGAACAAAAATATGTGAGAAAATCTCTTCCAAGTTATTTTCACTAAAGGATGACGTAGTTGGAGTGCTTGCACTTGTCAGTGGCTTCGTTGTTCAGATCCCGTGTCATTATCTTCTCGAAGATGGCACGTATGTTGAGTTGGAAAAAGTTCAAGCGGAATTCGAGAAGCTGATTTTTGACAGCCTTGAAGGTGAGCCTAGGGCGCCAAAATTAGAGAATGTTTCAGTGATTGCAGCCAGTTTGAGAAAGGCGACTGAAGAATGCAAAGATGGTGTGCACACAATTACCGAAAGTGGCAGAGAACTAAAGAAACAGACTGTTATTTTTAGCAGCATCAAAGTGCCAGATGACAGGGAGATCGATGAGTTCTTGGTCGAAGTGTTAGACCGAGTTGACATGGAGTGATCTGTCAGTTAGAACGTGCAGTTAATTTCTAGGGTTGAGTCCTGAGCAGCAGTTAACTTGACTTCCAGTCTTCAGTTCACTTGCTGATTTAACACATGCTTATCTCATCCTCAGAGTTATCAACACAGGAGTTAGGGTTAGGGTTTCCAGTTAACTGAAGGTAGTGGCCAGTTAACTTTGCTTTAAATAAGGACGTGCATGCTTGCACATTATCCAATTAGGTTATTTGTACCAGTTAAACTGAGGGTAGTTGCCCAGTTAACTGTATAGTTTACTTCATTAGGGTTAGGGCGCATGACTTGCATGCATTGCAAGAACTGTAGTGAACTCAAGGTGATTTTAGGGTTATCTACACCTTGATGTATATAAATAAGAGCTTTTGCTCATTTGTAAATAACTTTTGCTTGAGAGAGAAATATATGCTGTGCCTACCTTGCCCTCAATATTGCTCTTTATGGTATTTGTTCATGTGTCTTCATTATTGCAATTGATTGTTATGCCACATAGGGTTTCGAAAGATTGTAATGCTGGATTCTTCCATAGTTTAGAGAAATCTGTTTTGTGAATCTTTTATTGTTATGATCGAACGTTATGCCACACAGGGTTTCGTAAGATTGTCATGATAAAACCGTTTTGTGAAGTGTTTACTATGCTGATCGAGTGTTATGCCACATAGGGTTTCATAAAGTTTTCATGGTGAATCTTCTCTTAGATTAGGAAAATCTGTTTTGTGAAACTTTTATCATTACGATTGAGTGTTATGCCACATAGGGTTTCATAGAGATTTTAATGATAAAAGCTGTTTGCGAGTCTTTACTATGCTGATTGAGTGTTATGCCACATAGGGTTTCATAAGATTATCATAGAAAATTCTCAAATCTGTTTTGTGCTTAATAAACTTGTTCAGATTGAGATGATAGTTGCGCGACCTTGCCTTCAAGTAGAGAATCTGAATGTGTTTATCGTCTGATAGTCATAACCTTGCTCCATTTCCTCTTGCTCTGTTTTCTTGGGGAAATTGGATAGATATAAGTTGTAGTTTAGTTGATTTGCGAAACCAGAGAAAACTCAGCTGCAACGTGTAAGTTCTTTCAAGAAAGCCTTGTGCCTCTAGCAGCTGAAACAAAAAGACAGGACATAGTTTTAGCTTATTTTTCCTTTGCAAGTACATTTGTCAAAGCATAACGAGGGAGCTTCCCCTCCATAATTTGAAGAGCACTCATTGCGTAGTGTGCATAGGCTGTTCATAACAACTTCTACTCCAGAGGTGTTAGTTGTTACGCCAACAGTTCTTTCTGGCGCCCACCGTGGGGTACGAGGCCTTGAAATAACTTTATACATGTCACGGATATGACTATCTGGCGTCCTACTGCTCCAGTTCAACAACCAGAACTAAGTCCGCCTGTTATTCAGCCGAATTTAGCATTCATCGAAGCAGAACAGTCAGATATCATCAGTAGCTTGCGCACGTTTATTTTTGAAAATCATACATCTACATCTCAGTGGAGAAACGCAGCTACTACTCTGGATAAAGAAGAAGAAAAAGCAGATCTTGCAGCATGTACACCAGTCTTGCCACCTCCCGCGTGGGATTAAGCATCCTGGCTTATCAAGTTTACATTAGAAGAAGGAGAAGAAATCCTCCTATACAGCCAGATCCTGTTTTTGAAGAAGCTCCTGATCAGTTTACTGAGTCAGAAATCTTAGAAGAAGAATCTCCCACTCCAATTGCAGAGATGGGTGAACGTATTATTAACAACAACAACAATGGTGAAGATCACAACGGTCGTAATGCAAGAAACACAAGACGTCCAGTCCCCTTGCCTTGGGGCGACAATATTGGACCGTTGGCTTTACCAGGACATCATGAATTGCCCAAAGGATCACGCAAGTTTTTCCCAAGATTTCATGGCGATGGTTCAAAACATCCAGATGAACATTTATCAGCATTCACAGCGGCTTGTTCCGTTTTGCATGTTGGACATGAGGACATCGCCGTTCGTCTTTTCGTGGAGACTCTTGAAAACAACGCAGCAGATTGGTTCAATAATATTGAGCCAGGAATTATTACCAGTTGGGCTGTCATGAGCGAGAAGTTTTTGGCAAGATTCAAGCCTGCCGAAGACAATCACAGATTATTTGCACAACTTTCAAATTCGAAGATGGAAAAGCATGAACCGATGAGAGAATTCGTGGCAAGGTTTAATCGCCTTGTTACACGTCTTTCTCACACTTTGAATCCATCTGATGAGATTTTGATGAGTTCTTTCATCAACGCATTGCCGTTAGAAATTGCCTTTTTCTTGAAGATAGCCGAAGAAGATGATCTAACACGCCTTCAGGAGGAAGCAATCAAGCTTGAAGATACTATGATTACAACCAGAAAGATGAAAGATGATTCGATCAGGCCGCTCGTGCAAGCGTCGGCCGATCCGTTGCTACAGAAGGTAGCAAACGAGGTGACGATACTAAAACAGCAGTCACCACCTCAAGGGCAACCAGCCTTGCCTTCACCACCTTTTCAATCACAACCAGCATATCAGCCGAGAAGGAATAACTTTCAGCCGTACAATAATTTCAAGTCAAAGTTTCTGCAAGGAGAACCGAGACAAAATAATGAAGCTGAAAAGGCTACGGTCTTTTGCACATTCCATGATTCAGCAGAGCATACCGGCGCTACTTGTCCGGAAAATCAAAGAATGAATCAGCTCATGGGATTTGCCGATTCTGCTCCTAGTTCAGATTTCATACCTACCAGTTCAAATGTCGTCTCTTCACAGCCAGCCGAGTTTGATGGCGACTCCGCAACGGGATATTTTGATCGAGAACCCGTTAATGAAGAAGAAGAAGAATCCCGTCATTTTTCTCTTGCAGTGAATCATGAGAATATCACCTCACCTGTGTTCACACGTGCTCAACATTTCAAAGCACAAAAGGAGGAAGAGGAAAAACGGAATTTGAATACAAAAGCAAAGGAAGTAGTCTCTACTTCAAATCAAAAACCTTCACAAGAAAATATCTTGCCAGCGGCTTTAGATACGTCTTCAACAATCTTTGACATCGTTTCTTCCATGATGAAGACGAAGGTACAGATATCTCAACTGGAGTATTTACAAGATCATCCAGAGCAGTTGGATAGGATCTTGAACGTTCTTAAGAAGAAGAATGTCGTTCAGCCGACATTGTTACAATCCTCAGTTCCTGCAGAAGAGAAGCTGAGGCCGTTTTATATATCTCTATATATAGGAGGTTTCAAGCTGAGCAATTGCATAATTGACAGTGGAGCTTCGGACAACGTAATTCCCTTACAGATTATGAATGCGTTGGGACTTTCGTGCACCCCGACTCAGGAAAAGTGTTATTCACTTGAGTCTAAACTGGTGCTGTTAGTTGGTCAACTTAAAGATGCGCAAGTGAGGCTAGCGTCATGTCCAGAGAAGAAAATTATGATGACTATCCTTGTAGCTGATATTCCTACCAGTTACGGGATGTTACTTAGTAGAAGTTTTTGCAAGGATCTCGGAGGAGAAATACAGATGGATTGGTCGTTCGCGACAATCCCATTGAAGAAAGGTACTTTTAAATTAGAGCCGGAAACCAAATCAAAGTTTACAGTGGTTAAGTCCCAGGACCCACATGCTCAAGTGTTGTATCAAGATACGGGTCCAGGCACATACGCTATGGTGTCTGAAGTGACAGATGATTGTCAAGAATTTTGCACTTTCCACCGATTATCAGAAGAAGAATCGAAGGTGTGGACGATGCAGTTTGATGGCAGTTGTTCGACTTCAGGTTCCGGAGCGGGAGTAGTGATTATCTCTCCCGAAGGTCGTTTATATCCTTTTGCATATAGGTTGCAATTTGATTGCACTAATAATACTACAGAATATGAGGCGCTCTTGTTAGGTCTCAAAAACGCAAAGGATATGGGGATCAAGCTGCTTCAAGTTGAAGGAGATGCAGAGCTGATCGTAAAGCAGGTCAGAGATCAATTTCACGTAAGAAAGAATCGTCTCCAGAACTACAGGCAGAGAGTATGGAATGCGATCGATTGGTTCGATGCATTTAATATCAAATACATTTCAAGAATGAACAATAGCAAAGCTGATGCGCTTGCAGTTTCAGCCGCTCTTTTTATGCCTAACTCTGATTTTCGTCAGAATTCATTTGCTATTGAGCTCATCTATAGACCAGCTGTTCCTGATAATTCAGACAACTGGCAAGTCTTCAGTGATGATGAAGATATTAAAGAATTTCTCGTCATGGGAGACAATTACAAAGAATTGTTCTTTGAAGGGAGTTCAACTCCTCACAGAGAGTCAATTACTGAAGAATCTGAGGTTATAGAATCTGGAATCATACAATTGAAAGGAAATCAGATTCCTAAAGGTTTTGTATCCTTAGAGGATATTTTTGACAGGCATGATCGTTACATCCAAGATCAGAAGAGGTCAGGGGTGAATACTTCGTCAGAATATAGTCAAGTCAACATAGGTACTGAAGACAAGCCTCGGCTTGTGAATTTGGGAAAGTGTTGTACTTCCGAAGAAACTGAGAGGTTTATCGCCTTGTTCAAGCAATACAAGGATGTTTTTGCCTGGTCATATGAAGATTTAAAGGTCTTCACACCCATTGAATTGTCTCACACAATTCCACTGAAGTCTGAAGTGAAGCCTTTCAGGCAGAAACAAAGACATTACAATCCGCGAATTCAAGATACTATCTATGCGGAAATTCAGAAAATGGTGGACTCTAGAATAATTTTTCCTATTCATCATTCCACCTGGGTGTCAAATATCGTTCCTGTGCGCAAAAAGAATGGAGAAATCAGAATTTGCGTTGATTTCAGGAACTTGAATCAATCGTCCTTGAAGGACAATTATCCCTTACCAATCATGGAGCATACATTGCAGACAGTTACCGGATCGGAAATGCTATCACTTCTTGATGGTTTTTCTGGTTACAATCAGATTGCAGTGGCTAAGGAGGATCAAATCAAAACAGCTTTCACCACGCCGTGGGGAACGTTTGCTTATGAGAGGATTCCTTTTGGCCTTATCAACGCCGGTGCTACTTTTCAAAGAGCCATGGATTTAGCGTTTGGGGATCTTAGAAATAAGATCATAGTCGTCTATCTTGATGACTTAACCATTTTTTCAGATAAACGGAGTGATCATTTTTCACACCTTGTGAAAGTGTTCGAGAGATGTAGGTATCACAAAATATCTTTGAATCCGAAGAAGACAATCTTTGTGGTTACGGAGGGAAAGTTGCTTGGTCATATCGTTTCCAAAGAAGGTACCAGAATAGATCCGAATCGGGTGGATTCAATCAGAAACTTATCTCTCCCTACAACTAAAACGCAGGTGCATTCCTTTTTCGGTAAAGTTAACTTTATCCGGAGGTTCGTACCTGATTTCTCAGAGCTGACGAAGGAGATATCAGCAATGATGAAGAAGACGTCTACATTTGTGTGGACGGACGAAGGCAAGCAGGCCTTTATTAAGATAAAAGAAGCTATTGCAAATGCACTAGTGTTAGTTCGGCCTAACTTTCAAAAGGATTTCATTCTTTATTGTTACGCGTCAGAACATTCATTGTCTGCCATTTTGACACAACAACTCAGCGAGGAGGGTGAATCTCCTATTGCTTTTATGAGTGCTAATTTCAAGGATGCTGAGATGCATTATTCCCAGATCGAGAAGAACGCTTATGCTGTCGTCAGAGCTGTCAAGAATTTCAGATTTTATCTTTTGAATTCACATACTACGGTGTATGTTACCGATCCAGCAGTAAAAAGTGTACTTACTCAACAGGAGATGGGTACGAAAAGAGGGAATTGGATCGCAAGAGTTCAAGAATATGATCTGGAGATTAAACCGACTAAACTTGTTCGCGGACAAGGTCTTTGTAGATTGTTGGCGGAAGATGGAGATCGCAAGTTCAAGAGCAATGGTGGAATTGGTTTAGAAAAAGAAATTGAAGAAGACCTACCTTTGGTCTTACTAGTTAATTCTGCAGAAGAATGGTACACACCATTATGGTATTATTCAACGTATGGAGAATGTCCACGTCACATGGACAAACAGCAGAAAAGAACATTAAAATTGAAAGCACAGAATTTCGTGCTTGTTAATAACGTTCTGTACAAGCGTGGCCTTGACGGAACTTTTCTATTATGTGTCGGAAAGGATCAGCAGCGAAGGTTGTTAGAAGCTTTTCATAATCAGGCATGCAGAGGACACTTTTCATCAAGGGTCACTGCATTTAAGATTCTACGAGCACAGTTTTATTGGCCAACTATGTTTCGTGATGCATATGATTGGGTGTACAAATGTGAGCTATGTCAGCAGTTTGCTGGTAAAGTGAAATTGGCATCTTTTCCACTCAGGCCAGTTGTTATTGACGCTCCATTTCAGCAGTGGGGTATTGATTTTGTAGGACCTGTCAATCCAGTTTCCAGTAAGGGGCATGTGTTTGTCCTTACAGCGACAGATTATTTTACGAAATGGGTTGAGGCAATTCCTACTAAACGAGCTACGTCCGAAGTGGTTTGCAGCTTTCTAAAGGAGAATATCATTTCTCGCTTCGGAGTTCCTCGGAAAATTGTTACTGATAATGCTACTTGCTTCTCGTCAGAGGAGATTTTGAGTTTTTGTTTTGATCACGGCATCATGCTGTCACATTCATCAGATTATTACCCTCAGGGTAATGGACAGGCCGAATCATCCAATAAGAACATTGTAACAATCATACGCAAGTTGGTTGAGTCAAATCAGCGAACTTGGCATACTAAGTTATACGACGCTCTTTGGGCTGATCGTATAACTCCTAAAAGAGCTATTGGCACCTCGCCTTTTATACTTTTGTATGGTACAGAAGCTATTCTGCCTATTACATTAGAATTGTCTGCTTTGCAGTTGGCATCAGCAGTGGAAGATGAAGAATTTCATGATCCTATTCAGAAGAGAATTTTGCTCCTGATGAAACTTCAAGAAGAAAGGACGGAGGTTGTCGATAAAATCACTCAGCATCAAGAAAGAGTGAAGAGAATTTTTGATAAGAAAGCTCGTCACAGAGACTTTCAAATTGGAGATCAAGTCCTTTTGTGGGACAAAAGGCATGAGCCAAAAGGAATGCATGGAAAATTTGATTCCTTATGGTTAGGGCCCTTCCAGATTCATGAATCAGCAGGAGAGAACACTTATATTCTTTCACATCAGGATGGGAGGCTCTTCCCGCTTCCTTATAGCGGGCAATATCTTAAGCACTTCAACCTTCCGGGGGAGGAGTGATGTTGTAAATATTTTGTAAGTATTTTTATGTTTTATCGTTATGTAGTTATGTTTTTCCCCGTTCTGTGATGTTTTGTCGTGTTATAGGTGATTTAAGTAGTCTTGTTTTAGGTGATTTTTAGGTTAAGTTTTTAGGAACTTTAATGTTTTAGGTGATTAGGACAGTCCTGACTCCATATACCCAACTTATAAGTCACTGGTCTACGAAACACTGAGATTCTAGGGATCTCCTATGCCGTAAGTATCCGACATTGTCACCAGACGGAGCCTAATGTTGTACCCAAAATCAAAATTTTTGCTTCACTAAGGCATTTTGCTTAATTGAGTCTTAATCTTGTTAAAGTGTTGTCAAAAGGTCGTTTTTGGGGTTTTCAAATATGGAGTTGGTGTCAGTACTATGTCAGTTTGTTACCGAAGAGATTTAAGAAAAATGAAAATCTGAACGAAAAACGTCAAAATTTTCTATCTCTGGAGAAGGGAGCACATTCTGAAATAGGCGCCCTATCTTTTAGGGGCTCAGATCCTGTTTTTAGGGTTTGTCACCTCCAGCAGACGTTTGTCAGGCATCACGTCAGCTTCGCAGTGAGCTATCAAGCCTATCAAACGGACCTGTTTTGTTCGAGTTACGGAAGATACAGTGCAAATCAAGGCGAAAGCAAGAATTGGCTAACACTGGAGAAAAGCGACTTTTGATACATCTTTTGAGGTGCGGATAAGATTTTTAGTGAATGTCATCAAGATGTTTTATCTCACATTTGTTCAGGCCGCTGACGCATCCACGTCGAGGAGAATTGAATCACGAGTTGTGGCCTTGAACACGAGGTCAAGCGTTAGGTCAAATCTGATCAAACTATCGGAAAAGGAAAGCAAAAGAGCATTTTGAGAAAAGCCCAAGCTTTTCGGGCCTTTAATGCTTTCTTTACGATGATTTGTTGAATGCCTAATGTCAGGTGTTACGTTGACTTTAGTTGCGGTCGAGTAGGATCGAAGATGTCGTCATTTCGCGGTCGGGGTTTTATGTTATTTTTATCGTTTTCCGAAATGGCTAAGTGGAATGAAAAGAGCAACTTTGAAAGAGGTGCTCTTGTTTTTCACCCTCGGATGATGTTTTGGGGAAATGTACGCTGCGGTATGCGTCGCGAGCGAGCTTAACCGCTGATGAACTGAGTTCGATCTGAAAGTTGATAAATCGAGAAGTTATGAAAGGATTTTGTTTTTCGCCGTTCGAGAGATCTTGAAGTCAAAATTTATTCGTCGAGGGGAAAAAGCGCGGCTTTTCAAAAAGGCTTGGATTTTGAGCAACCGGATGTCGGTTTTATGACATGCGATTATCAAGATATCATTTGATCGGTTTTACTCGGCTCACGCAATGCACACATCGGCCGACCAGTGAGGAGAGTCGATCCAACCAGTGTCGGTCGATGGGCGGGAGTCGTGAGAGTTTAGCTTAAATTTTCATGAAATTTGGCTAAGTCACAGAGTCGCCAAGAGTTCAATTTGAATTTTCGAGAAAGTGAGTTGAATGGGCCTTATGGCCCCGGAGTTAATTGCGGTTAAAATTGAAACGTTCACAGGTTGTCATCTTGATTCATATATGTTTGCATGTAAGGTGATCTTTGGTTGCATGTTCGATTGATCTTCGGTTGCATGTTCAGTTAACTACCTTGCATGTTCAGTTTCACTGAAGATTATCACTAAAAGTCAACTGAAGTTTACATGCATGGCGAATTTGGTCAAGATTGTGAAGATGGCGCTTCGTTGCATGTTAACTGAAGTCATGGAAAGGGACGCCATATTTTGATGAAGCATTATTTTGTGAAGCATGAAACATAAGATTTGTGAAGTATGGCGAATTTGTATGTCAACTTGAGTTTCAAAAGGGTCGCCATATTTAAGGTTGAAAAGTGAAGCATTTTTGTGTGAAGCTATGCACTTTTTAAGGAAGGCAACTTTAGTTCAAAAGGGTTGCTATTTTTAGATTTTAATTGATTAAAGCATGTAAAGTTGGCGCACTTGTTGAAGGCCAAACTGAACTTCCAAAAGGGTCGCTATTTTTAGCTTATTCTTTGCATGAAGATGGCGAACTCTTATCTTATTCTTGTTGTTAACTGAAGCTATCTAAAGGGTACGCTTTAGGTCAAATTGATGAATCTAAAGCAAATTTGAAGATGGCGAACTTAAGACAAGTCTTAACTGAAGCTAAAATCGCATGATGAGTTCAACTGAAGTGTTGAAAGGGCAAACCCTAAAGCACGTCCACCTTTTGAGCTTGTTCGACCTTCAGTTAACTATTATGAGGTCCAATGAGAAGCTTAGTGCCATTTTTAATGCATGCTTGCTTTAGTACGAATTTCTATGATGAAATTCTATATATTTCAAGAGTGGCGTCCATTATTGCATCATCTTTTGCTCTTAAAGCTTGTATTTTCTTGAGCAACCAGCAAGCTTAAGGTGATTCAGGTGTCCGTTTTCAGCGTTCTTCGAAGCTACGAGCTCAGATTCTTCAGAGGAAGTCAATTCTAGACTTTTTTTCCACTTTGCATGCAGGTTTTATAAAGATTCGAAGAAGAGATTTGCAGATTTTTCAGAAGCAGACAAGCAAAACTTTCTATCTTTTGTCTTATTTCTTCTATTTCTCACCTTAGGTACTTTCTTCGCATGCCAGAGTAATTCAACACATTTTCAGAATCTGATCATCTGGGTTCTCATATTTCAGCGTTTGCAACAAGACCCACTTCTTAGATTTTTTTTTTTGAGAAAATCGCCCCGTAGCCTTCATTCTGAAGCTCTGAGCCTTTTTCCGAGAATTTCTTTGCATGTGGGCTTGAATCACATTTTTTCGAGAATCCAGCTATCTGGGTTTGTTCAGAATTCAGTTGTGCACAAAACCCATGTTCCAGAATTTCTTCGAAAATTTCTCCTGTCCGAAGCTATTTTTAGCCTTGTTCAGTGTTTTTCAGAAAGTTCTTCAAACATATTCGACTTTACAGTCAAAGTCACCATTTTCAAAATGCAGTTCAATCTCATTGATTACAAGGTGAAATCAGTCCTTACACATAATTTCACCAAGACTTCAGATACGGACCTAAATCATGTTTATCCAGTGGTCAATCTGAGCAGTTTAGAAGGTGTTAGCAGCAATTAGATGAGGAATCTTGAGCGTTCCGGGTTGCTGGCAGCGGCATCCATTCCTGTTTCTATCTTCGAGCTTGAGTTCGTACTTGCTTGCATTAAGCATTATGACTCGTCTTCACGACAGATCAGATCGGTTGATGGAAGAGTGGTTTGCAGTCTCAAGCCGAAGGACATAGAAAGATGTTTTGCTATTTCTCCTCGCTCAGATAACTTTACTGTTGATCTTGAAGCTTGTGAGACGATATGGGATGCTGATCATCAACGTTCACAGAGAAAGGTTGCTCAGAAATGGTTGACAATTCAGAAAACTAACTTGCCTAAGAAGGTTGGTCGTGGTGAATTTAAAGGAGAAGTTGCTGTTTTGAGCACCTTACTCAATCGAGTTACCGGCCAGTCAGATGCTAATACTTTCCGTCCATGGATGTTCTACCTGATTACCAGAATCCTTGATGGCACAGAGCGTTTTGACTGGGCTATGTTAATTAGTGATTGCTTACATCAGCAGATTTCTAACTTTCTCAAGCATCACAAGTTTCATATGATATCTTATTTGGTTTACTTGGTGGCATTTCAAGGTAGTTTAAGACTTCTTAAAACCAATGGTACTCTCGGTGTTCAGCGTATTCAGGGATATTATCCACAGCTAGAGTTTTCTCAGTCTGAGCAGGACTTCCGAGTGGTGAATGATCACTTTGCCATGAGAACCGTGAGGGATCTTGATGATGAGTTGCACATTCGTATTTCAGCCGAGGCCAAATCAGCAATGGAGACTTGGGCAGATTGGTTCATACAGTTTCCTACTTTCACGTACCTCCGAGTTTATGGTTATGTTGGAGAGCCTCTGATGTTGCCAAGATATCCGTCGGACAAGATTGTCTTTATGGAGTTCCTCAGGCAAATGCAGCACGTTCACTTCTTTCTCCGTAGTCGTCATAAGGCTGCGGCAAATTTTCCATTCTCATTGGGAATTTTCACATGTGATGCAGCAACAGATGCCAGGCGTATGTCTACCGAGATGGAAAGGTTCAAATTCAAGCCTTATACTGAGAGGTGTTCTTATGATCCTCTCGGTCATTATGCAAATCGGTTAGAGCGAGGGATTGCACATACGCCAGCACTTGAAGATTTCTGGGCAAATTGTGAAGATGAATTCGAAGTTCGTCGTCGTCACTATTGTAGACTTACTGTTGGTCAGCTCTCTGATTACTTGTCAGAAGATGTTGATGGTTTGTCGGATGATGATGGAGAAGTTCTTCTCAATTCTTATGTTAAGGATCAAGTTGCTAGGCAGCCACTTCGCTCACCTGATTGGTACGCTAAGGAGAATACTTCTATTGAAGAGGTTTCCAGATCAGTCATCAAGATTAGTAAGTTGTTCTTGGAGAGCAAGCGAACGCGGAAGTCAGTTCCTGTAGCAGAGCCGCCAAAGGATTTCTCGTCATTGCCTTCTACTTCTAGAGCAAAACCCAGAGTTAAAGCCATTATCATACCTCCGGAAGGAGTTAGACTCAGTGGAAACACAGGGAAAAGGGCTACTGGTAAAAGGAAGCAGAAACAAATTGAGAGTGCTCCTGAAGTTCCAACAGAGACAGTTATCCAGACTGAGCCTCACGTTTCACTTCCTAGTTCACCTCACGTTCCGCCTATTGATATAGATTCTGAGCCCGAGCCACAAATTCAAGCAGGATCGGAGACAACTGAAACACCACAGGTTGATACATCAGGGACAGTTTCTCCACGAATTGAAAATATTGTTCAGTCTTGTTGGCTCGAAAAGTCTTTGGGAAGACAAAGGCGTGAACCGTCATACAACCTTGATTTGTCAGAGTTTGGTGAGCCCTATCAGAGGAGATCAAACAAGAAGATTAAGAAACAAGTGCACATCGAAAAGACCCCTGAATCAGAGATTGTGATAGAAGTTGCAGTGCCTCCAGAAGGTAAAAGCTTGGACGAGGTCGAAGTGGGTGATTTTACATTCACTAAGGCAAATCTTGGCAGGACCACACGAGAGACAGATGTATCTCTTCTTAAGATTGTTACCAATAATCTTGAAGAGCGTATCACGAAGGATGGAAAAGATAAGGTTTTACTCAAAACTGAAATTAGTCAACTTCGTCAATACATTTCTGATCTTGTTCATGGGAATCCAAATAGAGCACCTGTTCTTACTCGGCACACACCTGCAGAGAAACGAAAATTGGATCAGTTGGTCAGTCATGGCAGACTTTTGGATGATTGGATTGACAGTTTAGTTGCTGCTGGTAAAACTCTTCTTGCAGATTTGTACCAGTTGAGGAGTGAGGCACACAAACTCCGTCAGGGTATTCAGTTGTTGGATATTGCAGTTGCAGAGAGCTTGGCAAAGGATCGTGTTCTTGTATCTCAGTTATCAGTTGCATGCGATGCTTTGGAGGAGATCGAAGATCAAGAGAAAGTCTTCACTTGGAAAGAGCAGCAGCTTCTCAGAACAGAAATATGTGAGAAAATCTCTTCCAAGTTATTTTCACTGAAGGATGACATAGTGTGAGTGCTTGCACTTGTCAGTGGCTTCGTTGTTCAGATCCCGTGTCATTATCTTCTCGAAGATGGCACGTATGTTGAGTTTGAAAAAGTTCAAGCGGAATTCGAGAAGCTGATTTTTGACAGCCTTGAAGGTGAACCTAGGGCGCCAAAATTAGAGAATGTTTCAGTAATTGCAGCCAGTTTGAGAAAGGTGACTGAAGAATGCAAAGATGGTGTGCACACAATTACTGAAAGTGGCAGAGAACTAAAGAAACAGACTGTTATTTTTAGCAGCATCAAAGTGCCAGATGACAGGGAGATCGATGAGTTCTTGGTCGAAGTGTTAGACCGAGTTGACGTGGAGTGATCTGTCAGTTAGAACGTGCAGTTAATTTCTAGGGTTGAGTCCTGAGCAGCAGTTAACTTGACTTCCAGTCTTCAGTTCACTTGCTGACTTAACACATGCTTATCTCATTCTTGGAATTATCAACACAGGAGTTAGGGTTAGGGTTTCCAGTTAACTGAAGGTAGTGGCCAGTTAACTTTGCTTTAAATAAGGGCGTGCATGCTTGCACATTGTCCATTTAGGTTAGATGTACCGGTTAACTGATGGTAGCTTTCCAGTTAACTGTATAGTTTACTTTATTAGGGTTTAGTAATAAATCTTGCATGCATTGCAAGACTGTAGTTGACTCAAGGTGATTTTAGGGTTCCCTACACCTTGATGTATATAAATAAGAGCTTATGCTCATTTGTAATTAACTTTTGCTTGAGAGGGAAATATATGCTGCGCCTACCTTGCCCTCAATATTGCTCTTTATGGTATTTGTTCATGTGTCTTCATTATTGCAATCGATTGTTATGCCACATAGGGTTTCGAAAGATTGTTATGCTGGATTCTTCCATAGTTTAGAGAAATCTGTCTTGTGAATCTTTTATTGTTATGATCGAACGTTATGCCACACAGGGTTTCGTAAGATTGTCATGATAAAACCGTTTTGTGAAGTGTTTACTATGCTGATCGAGTGTTATGCCACACAGGGTTTCATAAAGTTTTCATGGTGAATCTTCTCTTAGATTAGGAAAATCTGTTTTGTGAATCTTTTGTCATTACGATTGAGTGTTATGCCACATAGGGTTTCATAGAGATTTTAATGATAAAAGCTGTTTGTGAGTCTTTACTATGCTGATTGAATGTTATGCCACATAGGGTTTCATAAGATTATCATAGCAAATTCTCAAATCTGTTTTGTGCTTAATAAACTTGTTCAGATTGAGATGATAGTTGCGCCACCTTGCCTTCAAGTAGAGAATCTGAATGCGTTTATCGTCTGATAGTCATAATCTTGCTCCGTTTCCTCTTGCTCTGTTTTCCTGGGGAGATTGGATAGATATAAGTTGTAGTTTAGTTGATTTGCGAAACCAGAGAAAACTCAGCTGCAACGTGTAAGTTCTTTCAAGAAAGCCTTGTGCCTCTAGCAGCTGAAACAAAAAGACAGGACATAGTTTTAGCTTATTTTCCTTTGCAAATACATTTGTCAAAGCATACCGAGGGAGCTTCCCCTCCATAATTTGAAGAGCACTCATTGCGTAGTGTGCATAGGCTGTTCATAACAACTTCTACTCCAGAGGTGTTAGTTGTTACGCCAACAGATTGCTCACCTGAGTATGGCATATGAATCAGTCACACATACAGAAGATAGAGAAGCTATCTACTCTTGGAAAACACAGTTGGTTTTCAAGGCAAAGATAGAGGAGACTATGGCATTAGAGTTGGCTGAGAGTAGAGAGCACGTTACTAGTGCACTCCGGTTTGTGAGGACCTTAGTATCTCTCTTACCGTGCCGATATCAGATTGAGGGTGGTGCGTATATTGAGCTTACTGATGTGCAGTCAGAGCTCCAGGCACTCATTCATACTATGTTCAGTGGGGAGGCCGTTGGCTGTAAGATTGATCAGCTTACAGTCATGTCAGCGTTGTTTGATGAAGCAACCAGAAGTAGGGGTGAACTTCAGTCCCAGATCACAGCTGGTGAGGACATGCTGCACAGGCATAGCATTCTTCGACAAAGTATCAGAGCTCCAGATAGTGATGCAGTTAACAATCTCGTTGAGGGATTGACTGCTCGAGATCCCGATCAGTAGACTTCAGTTCCCACCTTTAAAAATGGATATTATACACAGGAGTTAAACTTGGCGTTACCTTCTCAAGTTAACTCACTGTCTTATTTCATGCATATCTATTCTGAGATCAACTTTATTTACTTGGAGTTTTATTTAGGGTTTTCATTAATTGATGGTAGTATTCCAGTTAACATGCTTTCAATAAGGACGTGCATGCTTGCACAATTGTCCATTTTTAGATTAGATGTTTCGGTTAACTGATGGTAGTTTTCCAGTTAACTGTATAGTTTCCTTTATTAGGGCTTAGCAATAAATCTTGCATGCATTGCAAGACTGTAGTTGACTCAAGGTGGTTTTAGGGTTCCCTACACCTTTCGATGTCTATAAATAAGAGCTTTGCTCATTTGTACATAACTTTTGCATGAGAGAGAAATATACGCTGTGCCTACCTTGCCCTCAATATTGCTAGATTACGTATGTTCATCGTTTTTACTATTATGATGAATTTTTATGCCCTTGGGTTTCATGCAATTATAATGGTGAGATTCTTTCACCATGGATTAGATCAAATCTGTTTTGTGTTTAATAAACTCATCCAGATTGAGCTGATAGATGTGCCACCTTGCCTTCAAGTTGAGAATCTGTACTTGGTTATCGTGTGATGTGTGTGAATAATAAACTTATTCAGATTGAGCTGATAGTTGTGCCACCTTGCCTTCAAGTTGAGAATCTGTAATTAGTTTATCTTATATTGTTGTTTCCAATAAACTTGTTTAGATTGAGCTAATAGATGTGCCAGCTTGCCTTCAAGTTGAGAATCTATACTTGTTTATCGTTAGATAGTCATCCTTGCTCCATTTCCTCATGCTCTGTTTTCTTGAGGAAACTGGATAGATTTTAAGTAATTAAGCCTAGTTGTAGTTAGTAGTCTGCGAAACCAGAAAATACTCAGCTGCAACGTATATAGTTTTCGAGAAAGCCTTGTACCTCTACAGCTGAAACAAAAAGACAGGATATAGTTTAGATTACTTTCCTTTTCAAAGCACTTTTGTTAAGCACAACGAGGGAGCTTCCCCTCCTAATTTGAAGAGCACTCATTGCGTAGTGTGCATTGCTGTCCGTACCAACTCTTACTCCAGAGGTGCTAGTTGTTACGCCAACAGAGCCATCGCACAATTCAACCCCATATGCATACATTGAAAGAAGATTAGGAACCTCAATTAGCCTTTCCCTAGCTTCAGAACCATCTATTATTGCACATTACACATCAAGAATTATATCAGATAATCGCTTATCTACATCAACATAAACTCTGAATCCATTGACCATCTTAATCTAGAAGACTGAAGCCAGAACTGTAAGATAAACCGAGAAGAGGACAAACTAGGTGAGTTCTCTCACTTAGCATTTATATTTAATTCTCCCAAGTTGGACATGATTATACTGTTAGCATTCTGTGTATGATTAGTGACTGTATAATTCGACCCTATGTTGTCTGTATTCTCAACCAATCTCAATTAATAGCCTAGTCGCCCTTGCTATGATTACATTATGAATACAATTTTTCCTAAGGAATTGAATCTGGAAGAGCTCCAGTACATTGGAAGGAACAACCACATCATAATTTGGCGGTCTATATAGGCCTTGAAGCAACCCTGGGAAAAGTTGATATTTTGTCCATAGCGTGATTTCATCCCTAAATATCATGATAGACCTGATGTCCATGAATCTTCATTTATACTTGTTTGATATTTGAACTCTGCAAAGTACATGTATATTGAACTAATGCTAGACTTGTAGGATGTATTGAATGGAAAAGAACATATTGAATATTGTAAACATGAATATGGCTTACTTCAGTTCTGTATTCTGATTTATCTTCCTATTAAGGCTTAATAAAATATTTGAATATATTGGATACTTTAATAGCATAATATGTAAATGGAAATGGAGTTCGAAGGATTGCATATTTGATGACTGCAAATAGAATTGTTTGAATCATGCTTGTAATCCTGCCAGGAGAGGTGAGCCATGCCTTAAGTGATTCGTCTAAAAACCTCACCTAGGTTCCGCCCCACAGGCCCAAAGCAAGGGTTGGGCAGTCTTCCCCATAGGCCCATTGTGTAATGTCCCCTTCTCAAATGTGATGGTTTCAGTTGACCGTTGGCCTATTCCAGAGACCCGTAGGCTACTCGGATGGTGAAATTAGGGTTTCCTAATTTTGAGGTGGTTGTTGCTTGAAGTTTGGAAATCGGATTGCGGATTCTTTTTGGGTTTTCAGAGAGCTTCGCGGTGGTATGGTTAGTTTGGCGTTTCGAGCAACTTCATGAATTTACTATTTTTAGTAAATTCTATTTTTAGCAGTGGACAGGTTGGGTTCAGTTCAGTTGGTCTTCTTCTTCAGTTGGTTCAGTTGGCAATATTGTTTTTGGCCCTTGGGTGCTTTTTGATGGAGAGATAAGTATTTTCACATTATAATATTATAATTTAATATTATAACGCCCCCCTTGCCTAGCATTATAACTTCATGTTGTTCTTAAAAAGGGGACTTGATGGGTAAGCTCTTCATTGAAAAGATAAATTATATTTTGAAGTCAAATTATGGGCTAAGTGAAATGGACGCCTACTTGAGGAGAGATTGACTTTTTTAAAAAGGTGAAATATTTCATTAAGGGAAAAAGGACGCCACCTTTTGGAGGGAAATGTTGAATTCAAAACTAGGGTTTGGGGCGCATTTCTTGAAGCTTCTAGAAGGCTCTCTTCATGTCTTTATATTCAGGCCTCAGCTCTTCATTTGGGATCTTTTGTCTACCACATTGTTATGCTGCTGAATTGTCTTCAGGCACTCGCTTCGAGGAAAGCACACCTCCTAGCATGGGCTCATCTTCTTTCTTGAAAGATAGCAACTAGTTGAGAGAGCAAAATCGCCCTTGCAGCTAGGCCGTACCATTCTGGAGTTGCTTTGAAATTCGTGCAAAATAAATAATGGTTATTTGGGGAGGTTTTAGGAATGCATCTTGGGTGCCATCATCATTAGAGTAATCTGCACTTGATTTCATGTCATTTGAGTGTGTTTTGAGTAAGTTATAAGCATTTTAGTGATTTGCTATGTTGCTGGTCTGTGCATTTTCTGTCAAAATCAGTCATATCAGACTTGAGAAAGTTTAGTAGTTGAGTGAGAAGTTGATATTAAAAGGGTTTGAGAGTATTGGAGAGGTTTCTTAAATTGTCACAGCATTGAAAGCTTCTAATCTTGTGATTCTGGAAGGTTCTCTAATACATTGTAAGCTGAACAGTAGTACTGTCAGCACTTCTCAATTCTTCTCTTTGAATTTCTTGTAATTCCCACTGAATAAGTGGAAGAGGCTGGCTTGCCACCTATTTACTTTCAGTCAGTAGCTTTAGGGACCCTCTGACCAAATGCTCGCCATCACTCGGCGCCATTCTTGGTTAGGGTTACTTTAGTTTATCATGCATTGATCCTCTGACCATATGCTCGTATGCCCAAACGCATTCTTGGTTAGAGTTCCCTTTCAGCTTGCATTTGCATTAGACCATCTGACCAATGCTCACACCTTGCCCACATCGGGATCCTAGTGTACATTCTGGTTAGAGTTGCTTTCCGCATCGTTTTGGTTTAGAGCTAACCTTAACGGGTGCGTGCTGATTGTAATTGCATTTGAAAAACAAAAAAAAATTTGGTTCGATTCTTTACACATTGCAAGGGTTGGGTCATGGAGGGGTGAGGGTCCCACCTAGGCTTTCTTCCCCACAAGCCCGAGATAAGGGTTGGGCATTGGGAGGTGGTAGACCGTAGGCCCCTTAAGGGTTCCCCTCTCCTGATGGGCTGAGTGACTTTCTTTATGTTTGCAAGCTGCAAGTATTGTTATGTTTGATTTTGGATATCTAGATATTAATGCAAACAAATATGTTGTTAATATGATGAATACAGATTCCAATCCAGGGTTATTATATTAAAAGGATATTCATTTGGAAAGAAGAAACCCTAAGCCTAATCAACAAGCGGATTTTAGGGCAAGTCCGGGTAAGGGGTCATCACAAGCTCATCTATGGAGCCTCCTCTTTTGATCTCCCTCTAGGACATCCCTCCTTTCTCGTAGCCTGTTGACATGCCTAATACAAAGGTGGTGTCCTCTATAGGTCTGTCTTCTTCCTCCATTTCCGCTTCTTCCATGGGAATCCCACATCCTCCATTGAAGCATCAGTTGGAGGATGACCTCACCGCGGGTGATGGTTGTAAGAAGGGTTCGCCTTCTTTGAAGGCTAGTTCTATCTTGTTCCGCGTCGTCCTTGTGATGGAGGCAACCCCTGCTTCTTTGGATTTTGTCACTACCCCTTTTGTTGAGGCCGACAGTGACTCTCAGGCGTCTTGTCTTTCTTCTGCTAAGTTGACACAGGGCACTCCTGAGAAGTGCATGTTCAACTCAGTGGATGATATCCCGACTCTATCCTCAATTTTAGCGAAATCAATGACCTTTTCTTGATAGGAACTCGGTGAAGAGGACCTCGAGGGGCCATCTTCCTTGGTTGTTGTTGTAGGTGAATTGGAGGGTACTGCCCTTGCTATCCCACCCTTGCAGGCTTGTCCGACAACCTGCTGGTCGTTGAGGACTACGGTGGTGCCTCTTCTACATTTGTAGATTATATTTGCTTGTGTGTTTTTGTTCCCCCGTGCTTTTCTTTTTATGTTTGTGATCCTACTTGGAGGACCCTTGCTACCCTTGTAGGTACTTGGATATAGGCACAATTTTTTTTTGTACATTTCTTCTATTTGTATCATCATTCTTCTATGTGTTGTAATCTTGCTTTTCGATATTGGGGATGATGTAAAGCGGTGGGGGCATTTATGCCTTCTTCCATGTTGACCCAATTTTTGGTTTTACTTTGTCTTCATGTGTCATTCTTCACATTCTGAGAACCTTCAGGATTGATGACAGTTCATACATATACTAGATTATATCTATGAACAGTTCTGACCCCAAATTCTTAGATCCCCTTGTCTGTTGATTTCATCTCTGTTTGTTTGCTTCTTGATGTTGTGGTTTCATTGTGTTGTCCCTGCGTGTGTGATGACATATCATGGATACATCTTGCTATAAGTTGTGTGCCACAACATCTCTGCCTCTCCTTACTCTCCTTAGGAGGTCAAGTGCTCCACGCAACACACATCATCCTAAGGGGGGGGGCTATTAGGCTTCTCTAATTTTCAACATGGCGAATTCTTCCAAAAGGATTCCTTGGTGTCAAATTGCTTTGCAATGAATTGCTTGACAAAAGAATCCCTTGTTGAAAACTCTCATTTTCGAAAAGGATGTATTCTCTAAAAAAAGACTCCTTGATGGAATTGTCTTTTGAAAACGATCCCATAAGCGAAAGAGTCTGAAAATTTTCTTTTCGAAAAAGGAGTACTCTTTCCAATGACAGAGTCTAAAAACTTTCCTTTGAAAAAGGAGTATTTTTTCTAATGGATTCCTTGACAAAATATCTTTCAAAAGGATTCCTAGATGATAGAATCACTTTTGGAAAATTGTGTCTTTCAAATGGAGTGTTGCTTCAAAAGGGCCCCTTGGTGTCTTGATGTCTTGAAGGGTTCCCTGCTGAAAGAGCCCCTTTCTGAAAATTGTTTTGTAAAAATGGATTCCTCAGTGTCCTGATGTCTTGAGGAGGATTTCTTTGTGTCTTTTATCTAATATTCAACATCGTGTGTCTTTGCATCTGATGCCTTATATCTTGGTGTCTAGCTTGGGGGCAGCCTGACTAGATCCATCTTTTTTGTGACTGTCCTGCAATGCAGTTTTCAACAGCCATAGGCTTATCTATCTGATCATTGTGTGTCTTGTGTCTTATCTGAGCAGATTGTGTCTTATTATGCTGGCTTGTGTCAAAATTGTGTCTCCTTGTGTCTTATGAAATTATGTCTATTATGATTCGCATTTTCACCTAACATATTTGTCTGCAACCTAACATGGTTGTGGTGAGATCGCAACTAGCTTTGTAGGATTGAAGACCTGTATCATCTTCGCATCTTGGTGGAGCTCCCTCCACATCAAGGTATGTCGGATCAAAGGTCTGCTTCCTCCATGCTATCATACATCTTGTTCTTCTTTCTTTATCATCCTTGAGTGCTTGTAGAAAGGAAGGTGATATTGTGTCTATTTTCTTACTTGCATTATTGTACTTGTAGAGTAGCATTTAGATTGTTGTTTCTCTCTACTTTGTGTCTATTCTATCTACGTATTTATCGCTTTTCGATATCTTGTTTCCTATTGGCTGCTCATGGAGGTAGGAACACTAAAATGGGGACTTGACTAAGGAAAGTTCCAAAACACAAACCCAACATTTTTCTTGTTGTTGTGTGTGTAGGCGCTATTCGATTGCTTGGAGCTAGCTGGAGAACTAGACCTTGAGTAAGTTGGCATTCTTCTTCTTTCTTTGTCATTTCGCTATTAGAGTAGCTTTCATAGTATTCTCATTGATGTAGTTTGCATCTCCATATGTATTTGTCAAACTGTAAAACCAGAACATTTGGGTTGTTAGTAGACTCTACATGTTTTTGGCTACCACTTGACCCTCTATTTGTACGGGATGCCAGTGTGTCTTTGGGAGTCTAGAGCGCCGTGCTTAAGTTCGACACCTGCGTTGCCATCTGGTCTACAGTTCGAGACCTTTGCAATCGGCCCACCCGATTCCAAAAACCATTTGTTACAAACATAAGGGAAACAAATCCTTGTTTGCCCTTCATTTTCAGCTTATTAGGTAGTCTGAGGTAGTTTAGGTCTGTTCGCTCCCTTAGACTCTTTCGTGACCTGAGTCTTGGGGGCAACGAATCCCCCTTCTCTACAATATCACTTACTTTTTGATGGAATGTGAGTCACCTAGCAACACATTTCGCTAGCTGTGCGCTTCATATGACTTATTTTAGTAGCATACGAGTCACTTAGCAATAACCCTTTCTAGCTTCTGCACTTCACCTAACCTACCTTTCCACGTACTTTTCATGGTCACCATAGAACCTAGTTTGTAGCTCTTGTGATTCATAAAAATAATGTATGGTTTCTAGCCCTCATAGTGTGCTAGCCCTTGAACGATACCTAGCTTCCTTTCTATGAACATATCATTGGAAAAAGTCATTTTTTCTCTCTTTTGTCATGATTTTTTTTTGCATGTTATTATTGTGTTAGTTAATGTTGTTTTATTCCGTATATGTTTATTATTTTATGTATGTTTAGGCAATATGATTTTCTAACACATTTGTTTTACAAGTTACATTTGTCTAATACTTGTCTTGTGTAGGTTTTATATGTTGTTCTAAGCGTATTTCTTGTGTAGGTTTTTATTTCCTAATATATTTGTTTTGCAAGTTCTCAGCTTGGGGACACCATTACCTTGCTTTAAGAACCATTTGTTTCCTCTATAGTATCCTTTTTGGGTTTTATGATCTTATTTTCTTTCAATCCTTTCTTTTATGTAATTTAGCATGCATATTCATGTAGTCTCATAAGATTGCTAAATTGAGGGAAAAATTTGATAAGAAAAATTCTATACCCTTAAAATGTGATTTTGTTGCCTTTTACAAGCATTTGTTTACCTGCCACTTACCCACTTCGCAAGTAACCACACCGGAGAAAATCCGAATAGTTACCTAACTTCCTTTTGTCTCTCCATTTCATTTATTTTGAAAAAATATCATTCGATCTTTCAAATTTTGATTGTCTCATAGCATTCTCAACTAGTGCTACTAGAATATTAAGTAGTTTTCCAACATTCTTGAAGTGTATATGAAAACTGTAGCATTCTATTGAGTACTTGGAAAGTTTAGCAACATCGTACAACAATATTCTTGCTTCCATAGTTCTGATTAAGCTTGTTAAGTGATTTGTATTAATATTTTTCTCTAACTTCTTATATTCTCCATCTTTATCATTGTAGAATCCTACTTGTTATCTTTGGCAATTGGAATCTAATTCCTTAGTTATTAACACTCTCACTATCATTTTGGTTCACTATATTCATATTGTCTCATTGCTTTCAATTCCTAGACACATTTATGATAAGTGCACACACTATTTTTTAATTTTTTACATATTGTCTATTGGTGGAGGTTGAAAGGCTAACATAGGAGCTTGATGTCTCTTGGCAAGCTCCCAAACAACCCGAAACATTTTTCTTGTTTCTCGCAGCTATAGGTTCTTCTTGGAGAAGATATTGAACCACACAAGAGTTTGCAAATATCTTTGTTTCCTTGTCATTTTATTGTTTTCATTTGAATATATTGAATAAACATTGTTATTTTCATTTATGTCATCAATCAATGAACTATCTGGTCATCTTGCTATTATATATGTATAGATTGGGCACATTTCTCAAGGGGAAGATGTGGATTTGGTTGCTCCTATTGTATATAGTACAGTGTGACACATAGACATCTATACTACATGTTGGTATTCCTCATATATGCTGTAATGTCCCCTTCCAGTTGACATCTCTCAATACTTGAGATTAGCCTATTATGTGGCCCTCATAGGCTAATATGGAGGATAGAGGGTCTTGTTGAGGCATGGCTTGGCTTCAGTTGTCAGAATTATTTAGTTTGGCTTTCGTTCGGGGTCGTTTGGACATCATTTGCTTGACTTGCTATTTTTAGTAAGTAGAGACACTCAGTGGAGCACCCCTGCTATTTTTAGCAGTATGGTCAAGTCATATGCAAATTCAGTCACTTATCATCCGGCTTCAGACGGCTTGTCATTTGGACTTATATTGAGGGAGATATTAATATTTATTTGCCAAAATAAATATTAATTTAATTGAAGCTTATATTATAAAGTTATAATGTAAATTTATGTTATAACTTAAGTGACTTAATGAAGGGGTTGACCATCATGAGGAAGGGGCCATTTCTCAATTAATTATTATAATTAATTGGGCACCCAGACTATTGGAAAATTAAAAGTGAAATTGAAAGTTTATTTTAAATGATGCTTTTGAAGGAAATCGACCTAATTGAGAAGATATAAGTTTTCTTTTGAGAAGATTTGATCATTATGAAATGAGAATCGATTTTAGCCAATCCCTTCTTCAGAGAACGAAGCCAAGGGTTTTAGTTTTCTTCTGCATTGGAGAACAAAGCCAAGGGTTTTAGTTTGCTTGAATGTTTGAAAATTGCAGTTGTAATCATTCGGGAGGATTAATAAATTATCTAGCATCGAGATCCAATCTGTATTCTGTAGTTTTTAAGTATCTGGTATTTTGTAATGTCCCCATTTTTGGCGAGCATCAGAGTCCGTAAGAATTAGCCTATTATGCGACCCTCGTAGGCTGATGGGATGGATAGAGGGTCTTGTTGGAGCTTGGCTCAGCTTCAGTTGGCAGTATTTGATCAGTTGGCTTTCGTTCGGGCTCGTTCGGACGCTTCTAGCCTCAGTTGCTATTTTTAGCAGTATTCAGCACTCAGCGTGGGACCCCTGCTATTTTTAGCAGTATGGATTGATAGCATTCAGAATCACTTCCTCAGTCGACAGCTTCAGACGGCTCGAGCATCGGGTGAATATTGAGAGAAATATTAATATTTAATTGATTTAATTAAATATTAATTGTGGAAGCGTTATAATATAAAGTTATAATATTTTATTATAACTTAAGTGATTTCGCTGAAGGGGGTCGCCCATCATGAAAGGGGGCCAATTTTTAATTATATTTTATAATTAAAAATTTGAGTTGAACTATTGAAATATTAAAAGAATAAAAGTTCGAATTTTTAATGATTCCCTATTATTGAGGAAATTGCACTTTTCAGTATATTAAGCATTTTTCATTGGGAATGGAGCCAGTATGTGATTATGGTAAATTGAAAATTGATCGACTTTGATCTGAGCAAGAAGCTTTAGGGTTTCAAGTTCGAATTCCTTGGGGAACGAGTCATCTCCATTGGAAGCAGTTCAGAGGGTGTGAAATAACACCTGATTTATTGCCAGCAGAGGTTTCTTCATCCAGAGGAAATCATTGATCTTTAGAGATTACTTATTTACAGAGTTTCAGATAGTTTATTCTTTCAGAAGACATTCATTCATTAAAGCGTACACATTTGGAGATCTGGAGAGTTATAGAGAAGGCCGTACAAACATCATTAATTGCTGTTTCTGTCACAGCCGTACCTGTACCTGGCCGTACTGTACCAGCAAAGTCGTCTTCTTCCTTTCAGAGCAAAACGCCTTCACACTTCATCATCTGACTTCATCAGAGTGGGCACTAGGGTACCAGGAAGCACTGGAGATTGCCAGACAGGAGAAAAAGGACAAGATTGCTGCTGCTGTACCAGATCAGATCATTTTACCAGCTAGCCGCCATTGTCAGGTTCTTTCATTAAAACATTGTTATTACCCTGTGCATGCTACCAGATATTTATTGTAATACTTTCAGAGGTTCAATAAACGATACGCCATTCTTGGATACTATATTTTCCATCCATAAAGGCAGTATAGAAATTTTATTTGAATTTATTATCTTTTTTCAAGCAAAATCGCATTGTTCTTTAATTCATGCAAAAACTCAAAAATCACAAAAAAATCAAAAACGTCAGAAAAACAAACAAAAAACGTCAGATCTGATAACAGAGGAAACTAGGGTTTCTACATATTTTATATTATTTTTCCAAGTATTTTCTTTCAAAATCGCACCCTTATCTTTATTGGCAAAAACCACAAAAAAATAAAAAACCTTCAAAAAACACAAAACAAATCAGTTTAAGCATCAGGGGTTGAAGTTGAACCAACAGGGTTCTTCACAGTGGTATCAGAGCGGTTTCCTGCCATCCTGAGGGTTTGGAATTCATATGCAGCTACAGGAGGTTGGGCCTCATAGATATTACACTCGCAGGAGAGCTTTGTTTGACAGGGAACGGGAATTGAACAGGCAGCCGGGTACCATGGGTGACAGAACAGAGATTCCTTGAGATCCTCGGGATGAAGATGCAGAGGTTAGACAGACTCTTAGAGACTTACAGACAGGTCAGCAGCAGGTAGCTTATGTATTATAGCAGTTGACCACAGTGATACAGAGGATTGGTTCGCCTAGGAGACCATCACCATGTTGTGATGAAGACAGGAGTGATGCAGGTTCACAGAGGATACCCAGGATTGTTTCATGGACAGCAGATAGGCCTACCCGCCCTACTTTTGTGAGACAGGAGCCTGATGAGGCTATTGCAGATGAGGAGCTTGAAAGAGTGTTCGCTGATATTCTTATGGCAGCGAACGATGAGTGGGAGTTATTGACCCCAGAGGTCAGAGAGAGACTTACTTTTGACAGCTTTTTCACACAGAGGAGAGAGCATTACAGGAACAGGCAGGATAAGAGGCCTAGACATCAGAATAGTGACCTGAAGCACGCCACAAACAGGCTCACTTTAGCTATGTTTGACGGCAGCGGTAAGGTTACAGCTCAGGCTTGGATCAGTAAGCTGGATACCTTCCTTACATCGCGTTCCATGGCTGAGGAGGATGCTATTAGATATGCTACTTTGCATCTTGAGGGGGCAGCTTATGACTGGTGGCATCATGGGATGGTGACACTTCAACATGACCGTATCACCACTTACTAGGAGTTCGTGGACAAATTGGTGGGACGGTTTGACAAGAAGGATCCTGAGACTTATTTCAGAGATTTGGCCCAGTTGAGACAGGTGGGTGGCTTGGAGGCCTACATAGGAGACTTCCAACAGTTATCCGTGATGGTTCCCAATATATCAGAGAGGCGTCTAGTTGTTCTCTTCGTGGAGGGATTGTTGGAGCCATTGAGAGGTTGGATCAAAGCATTTGATCCTCTTTCACTACAGGAAGCGATGAAGAAGGCACGCAACATGGAACTTGCAGCTCCATCTAGCAAGTTCAATTCCAAGAGTACTTCGTCATTTAAGGACAACAAGGGATTCAATAAAAATAGAGAGAGATCTGATTTTAAGAGTGATTCAAAGGGAAAATCAGCAGCACCCTTGGATCGTGAGACTCTTAATGATTTGCGCAGGAAGAAGCTTTGCTTCTACTATAAGGGTCCCTATGATGCTAACCATGATTGTCCTTTGCGGCCTAAGGGTAAGGCCAATAGAGTTATGTGGGCTTATTATGAGGATTCAGAATCTGAAAATTGCGGACAACAGGAGAGTTCTGAGGAGTCAGAGTCAGAGATTCAGTTCCAGGAGGCACGGTTGTCTAGCATACAACAGGAAGGATCTTTCAGACTGCGTGGAGTTTTGGCTGGTCAAAAGGTTATCACCCTTTCAGACACAGGCGCCACCCATAATTTTATTGATGCCAGATTTGTGGAGAGGCGTGGGCTCATAACCAAAGAGTTTGAGGGCATTTGGGTTAAGGTGGCTGATGGTTACACTCTCAAGTGTGACCGTATGATTAAGGATCTCCCTTTGCGCTTGAATAATTATGAATTCAAGGCTGATTATTATGTGGTGAATATGGGCGATATTGATTTAGTTTTAGGCATGAAGTGGCTTCATTCCCTTGAGGAAGTTACACTTCGTCTCAAAGACATGGAGATCCGGTTCGAGGTGGATGGGAAGACTCATATACTGAAGGCCATCCGAGCTAGTAACGTCAGGACTATTTCCTTCCGACGGATGGAGAGACTTATGTGTCATGACATGGTTGAGTGGGTCGCCGAGTGCACTTTGATGCCTACACAGGAGGGACAGCATAAGACCAAATATCATCCTGACATTCAATAATGTAGAGTTAAGCATGGGAAGGTTTTCAGTGACATTCCACCAGGGAGACCTCCAGACAGAGGTATTGAGCACATCATAGAGCTTGAGAAGGGCACCAAGCCTGTCATGATTACTCCTTACCGGCACCCAAAGCAGCTTAAGGATGAGATAGAGAAGACTATCAAGGAGCTGCTTGCTATGGGTCACATTTAACCGAGTAAGTCACCATTTGCTTCTTCAGTTGTTCTAGTGAAGAAGAAAGATGGTACTCTTTGTATGTGCATAGATTATAGAGTCCTGAGTAAGAGGACTATTAAGAACAGATATCCCATACCCCATATAGATGAGCTTATTGATGAGCTCCATGGTGCCTGTTACTTCTCGAAGATAGACTTGAGATCAGGATATCATCAAATTAGAGTTCGTGAGCAGGATGTTGAGAAGACCGCTTTTCGCTGTCATTGTGGACACTTTGAGTTTGTGGTTATGCCATTTGGGCTAACCAATGCTCTAACGACATTCCAGTCCACCATGAACAGGGTCTTCCACTCACATTTGAGGAGAGATGTACTTGTCTTCTTCAATGATATTTTGGTCTACAGTAGGACATGGCAGGAGCACTTGGCTCATTTGGATACAGTACTCAACATTTTGGATAGGGAGTCCTTGTATGCCAAGGAATCCAAGTGTGATTTAGAGATGACTGAGTTGTTATACTTAGGCCATATTATCAGTGCAGAGGGAGTGCAGATGGATCCTGAGAAGATCGGTGCTATCGTTGAGAAGATCCGTGCTATCATAGATTGGCCTACTTCGGCGAACCTTACACAACTGCGAGGATTCCTTGGGTTATGTGGTTTCTATCGCAGATTTGTCAGTGGATATTCACGCCATGCAACACCTATGATGGATTTGCTGAAAAAAGTGCTTTCATTTGGACTCCTGAGGCATAGGAGTATTTTGTGAGGTTCAAGGAGCTTATGACTACATGTCCGGTGTTGGAACTGCCAGATTTTACGAAGCCTTTTGAGCTTCAGTGTGATGCTTCTGGTGAGGGCATTGGAGCGGTGCTTATGCAGGACAAGCACCCGATTGTTTATGAGAGCAGGAAGCTCAGAGGACCAGAGAGGGTTTACAGTATATATGATAAGGAAATGTTGGCCATAATGCATGCCTTGGCCAAATTCAGGCAATATTTAGTGGGCAGTAAGTTTTGTATTAAAACTGATCATAATAGCTTGAGGCATTTCCTAGGACAGCGAGATTTGAATGACCGTCAGCAAAAGTGGGTGAGTAAGTTACAGGCATATGACTTTGACATCACCTATATCAAATGTACACAGAATGTTGTTGCTGACGCTCTTTCACGCCGGCCTCATCTGAATTCTATGGTACAAATTGCAGAGGATTGGAGGCACTTGATTGTGGCAGAGTATGCCAAGGATACATGGGCATATGGTATTGCTGAGGGATCTATTGTGGACATTAGGTACACACTTGTAAATGACTTGATCATTTACAAGAACAAGATTTTCTTGATCCCAGGGTTAGAGATGAAGAACACCATTCTGCGAGCTTTCCATGATGTACCTACAGCAGGGCATCCCGGGTACTTTAAGACATACAGACAGGTTCGGGAGAGATTTACATGGAAGGGTCTTAAGGCAGATGTTCTTCAGTATGTGCGTGAGTGCCCTGTTTGTAAGTAGAACAAGCAGGAGAACACATATCCGGCAGGGTTGTTGCAGCCACTTCCGATTCCTGACAGGAAGTGGGAATGCCTGTCGATGGATTTTATTACGGGCTTTCCTAAAGCCCAAGGACGTGATTGCATATATGTAGTTGTGGATCGGCTGACAAAGTATGCCCACTTCTTTCCGATCACCACTACTTACACAGCTACGCAGGTAGCAGAGGTATTTTTCCGTGAGGTTTTCAGATTTCATGGGTTGCCTCGGAGCATAGTTAGCGACAGGGATAGTCGGTTCCTGAGTCACTTCTGGCAGAAGGTGTTCAGACTTTGTGGGACTGAGCTTACTCCGAGCACCAGTTACCACCTGCAGACCGATGGTCAGACGAAGATAGTGAACAAATGGGTGGAAGGTTACCTCAGGAATTACATTGTAGGGCAGCAAAAGGCGTGGGTCAAGTGGATATACTTATGTGAGTATTGTTACAATACCACTTACCACATAACCATTCAGATGTCCCCATTCATGGCGTTGTATGGGTATGAAGCGCCTAGTTTTCTTGATTTGCTACTGAGTGACAGTAGAGTGCCTAGTGCGGGAGACTTATTGCAGGAGAGCCAGGACATTATGAGGGCTCTTAAGGAAAATATTGCTAAGGCACAAAATCAGCAGAAGTAGTATGCAGATCAGAAGAGGACCGAGAGATCTTTTGAGGTGGGAGACATGGTATATCTCATGCTGCAGCCCTACCGACAGTCTACTCTCAGGAAGAGTGGATCAGAAAAGGTCAAGCCATGGTACTATGGTCCTTCCAGGATTGCCGGGCGTGTTGGAGAGGTGGCTTATGAGCTAGAGCTTCCAGTAGATAGTAAGGTCCACAATATTTTTCATGTGTCACGTCTTAAGAAGGCGTTAGGACATCGTGTGGTACCTTCAGCAGTATTGCCTCCCTTAGATGATGAGAGAAAGTTGATTTTAGTAACTGAGTCTATCCTGGAGTATAGGGAGAGACAGTTACGCAGGAGGAGTATCAGGGAATATCTAGTGAAGTGGAGAGATTTTGCAGTGGAGGATGCTACATGGGAGAGTGAGGAGATTTTGCAGCATCCTGAGTTGAGATTGCTTGAGGACAAGCAATTTCAGGAGGGGAGGACTGTAATGTCCCCTTCCAGTTGACATCTCTCAATACTTGAGATTAGCCTATTATGTGGCCCTCGTAGGCTAATATAGAGGATAGAGGGTCTTGTTGAGGCATGGCTTGGCTTCAGTTGTCAGAATTATTCAATTTGGCTTGCGTTCGGGGTCGTTTAGACATCATTTGCTTGACTTGCTATTTTTAGTAAGTAGAGACACTCAGTGGAGCACCCATGCTATTTTTAGCAGTATGGTCTGGTCATATGCAGATTTAGTCACTTATCATCCAGCTTCAGACGGCTTGTCATTTGGACTTATATTGACGGAGATATTAATATTTATTTGCCAAAATAGATATTAATTTAATTGAAGCTTATATTATAAAGTTATAATGTAAATTTATGTTATAACTTAAGTGACTTAATGAAGGGGTCGACCATCATGAGGAAGGGGCCATTTCTCAATTAATTATTATAATTAATTGGGTGCCCAGACTATTGGAAAATTAAAAGTGAAATTCAAAGTTTATTTTAAATGACGCTTTTGAAGGAAATCGACCTAATTGAGAAGATATAAGTTTTCTTTTGAGAAGATTTGATCATTATGAAATGAGAATCGATTTTAGCCAATCCCTTCTTCAAAGAACGAAGCCAAGGGTTTTAGTTTTCTTTTGCATTGGAGAATGAACCATCTTTAGTGTATTGCAGTTCAGACGCTGTGAAATATCAACTGATTTATTGCCTATCAGTTGAATAGCTTCATTCAGAAGTTATTACAGAGCATATTCGTGGGATTTCAGTTGGGGTTTCAGTCAGCAGTTGTATCGACTTTCTTCCAGGAGAGAATCCATCACAGAGGCTATTCATATTGTTTATCTGGCACATTATCCTAGGCCATACGGATTTTGTACTTGCTAGTACAGGCTGTACTTTTGCTGCAGCAAAGGCTGTACTTCTCCAGAGAAAATCGCCTTGCTTTTTCATCATCTGGCTCCTTCAAGATGGACGCCTAGGGTTTCTGGAGCATTCTGCAACAATTTCGAGGTGGGAGATTGCATAATCTCTTTCAGCCGTACCATCTTAGGGTTCTTTTTGGCGCCTGCAAGCTTATTCAGGTTTTCAATAAATAGCTTGCCTTTTTGCTTGAATGTTTGAAAATTGCAGTTGTAATCATTCAGGAGGATTAATAAATCATCTAGCATCGAGATCCAGTCTGTATTCTGTAGTTTTTAAGTATCTGGTATTTTATATTATTTTTCCAAGTATTTTCTTTCAAAATCGCACCCTTATCTTTATTGGCAAAAACCACAAAAAAATAAAAAACCTTCAAAAAACACAAAACAAATCAGTTTAAGCATCAGGGGTTGAAGTTGAACCAGTAGGGTTCTTCACATATGCCTCCAAATTTTGTCTACAGGTTCCTCGATTTAACTTTATAATTCTGCACTTAGCTTGATAAATCATTAAATCAGCAGTTTCCTTTCTCATAGCAGTGTAACTTATTAACAAACTATAATTTCTCAATGTTAAAACACATTAGAATTAGGTAGAATAATCTGCTCTTTTTATTAGATTAGCTTCTTCATTAAAAAGAGCTAGTTGACACTAGTGTAGTGTTTAGTGAGATTGTTTGATGAAGAGGATTAGTTTTCTCTTTGTTGGATCAAATTTCATACACTACAAAAACAAGCTCATTTGTTGAAATAATTACATTACAATCTCCTCATATTTAGAACACATTTATACTAAAGGAGAGGTTTATTTGTTCTCCCATGTTCTTGTGTTTACTCTTGTTCATGACAAACTTCTATCTTGTTAATTCCTAGTTTGATAGTATGATTGATGATGCATATATTGATTTAATATGATCCAAATTATAGATATATAGACTTCCTAGAAAAGGTTAGGGTTTTTTTTATTACTCTTGTTATTATAGGTCATACAACTCACTATTACTGCCCTCTTATAATTTTCTCATTCATTTGAGAATTTTTGTTTATCATCACATGACCTCATTGACAACCCATATAGATCTTGTTTACTCAACAATTCTTGAAGAAACCGATAAAGAAGAATTGGCTTGTACTCCAACCTCATGAAAGTAATTTCTTCAAGGTATCTTGTCACCATATTGACCTGTCTTTTAGCACATATCTGACATGTCCCCTAGGCAAAGTATTTGAAATAGACATCTGTGAGTTTATTAGAAGGATAACTCCATAACACTTGTTCAAGGAATAAGTCCTCTAAGGTTCAGCATAGTTTTGTCATCAATATAAGTCACTTGTGTTTATATTGTTTTGACAACCGTTTAAGTCTCATTGAAGATTAAGCAAAGCAGATCCCATTGAAGTTGTTATTAAAAATTCATAATTTGCTTACATGGATATCCTCTACTGATCAATATGTGAATACTTAATTGTAACATATTATCATAGTGAATGAAATCAAAATTGAACAAGGATATTCGTATAGGCTTATTTTTATAACATGTTTTAGTATATTCTTCTGCTCTACATATGGACTCATGGTACTGTTAAGGAAAGATGCTAAATAATACATGAAAATTGATGATGAATTCATTCATACTTTATTCTCGCCATGATGCCATCAGACCTAATACAATTTCAGCCTAGAATTTCTCCTTTTCTAGACATCTTATTCATCGAGTTTAGATTATCAGGATTGAGATTATCCTATTAACTTTCAATTTTCACTTGTTAACTGGCACAAAAAAAAATGCTCTTGTACGTGGCACTAGGAAGAAGTTCCCTAAGTATGTGGGGGGTTGAAGAGCCATCTTAAGCTCACTTATGTTAGATGAAAATCCTGGGAAGATGTGGAACATCGTTGTAATTGGGCCTCCATCAGTAAGTAGTTTATTACCTTCTTGATTGTTGAAAATAGAGGTTAAGTGCACCACAATTTATTACAAAGAACTGACTGAATACATTTTCAACATAGTGGTTATTCGTTGGTAGCTAGCTTATTGTAGGTGAATTTGAGGGTATTTCCCTTGCTATCCCAGCTTTGCAGGATTGTACTCCCTCCCCTTATAATGATCTAGATTGGGAGAAGGACAACCTGTTGATCGATGAGGACTGGGGTGGTGCCTCTTGTACATCTTTAGATTATATTTTCTTGTGTGTTTGTGATCCCCTGTGTTTGTCTTTTTATGTTTGTGATCCTACCTGGAGGACCCTTTCTACCCTTGTACGTACTTGGATATAGGCACAAGAATCTGTCCTACATTTCTTCTATTTATGTCATCATTCTTCTATGTGTCGTAATCTTTCTTTTCGATATTGGGGACGATGTAAAGCGTTGGGGGCATTTATGCCTTCTTTCATGTTGACCCAATTTTTGGTTTTACTTTGTCTTAATGTGTCATTCTTCACATACTGAGAACTTTCGGGATTGATGACAGTTCATACATATAGTATATTATATCTATCTTTTAATATCTATGAACAGTTCTAACCCCGAATTCTCAGATCCCCTTTTCTCTAGATTTCTTCATCTCTATCTATCTGCTTATTGATGTTGTGTTTTCAATGTGTTGTCCCTTGCATTTGTGACAACATATCACAGATACATCTCACTATGTGTTGCGTGCCACAACATCCTTGCCTCTTCTTTCTCTCCTTAGTATGCCATTTTCTCCTTCGTGCAACACACATCATCCTAAGGGGGTGTATTAGGCTTCTCTAATTTTCAACATGGCGAATTCTTTGAAAAGGATTCCTTGGTGTCAAATTGCTTTACGATGAATTCCTTGAAAAAAGAATCCCTTGTTGAAAACTCTCATTTTCCAAAAGGATGTATTCTCTAAAATAGGACTCCTTGGAGAAATTTTCTTTCGAGAAGGATCCGTAAACGAAAGAGTTGAAAATTTTCCTTTAAAAAATGGAGTACTCTTTCTAATGAAAGAGTCTGAAAACTTCCCTTTGAAAAAGGAGCATTTTTTCTGATGGATTCCTTGACGAAAGATCTTTCAAAAGAATTCCTTGATGACAAAATCACTTGTGGAAAATTGTGTGTGTTTCAAATGGAGTGTTCCTTTAAAAGGGCCCATTAGTGCCTTGATGTCTTGAAGGGTTCCCTGTTGAAAGAACCCCTTTTTGAAAATTGTTTTCTAAAAAAGGATTCCTTGTTGTCTTGATGTCTTGAGGAGGATTCCTTTGTGTCTTTTATCTAATATTCGACATCATGTTTCTTGGTGTCTGAGGCCTTATATTTTGGCATCTAGCTTGGGTGCATCCTGACTAGATCCATCTTTTTTGTCACTGTCCTGCAACACAATTTGTAGTAGCCACAGGCTTATCTATCTGATCAATGTGTGTCTTGTGTCTTATCTGATTAGATAGCGTCTTATTATGCTAGCTTGTGTCAAAATTCTAGCTCCTTGTGTCTTATGAAATTGTGTCTGCTATGATTTGCATTTTCACCTAACATGTTTGTCTGTAGCCTAACATGTTTGTGGTGAGATCACAACTAGTTTTGGTGGATCGAAGACCCGTGTCATCTTCGCATCTTGGTGGAACTCATTCCTTCACATCAAGGTATGCTGGATTGAAGGTTTTCTCCCTTGATAGTTTTGGTATATTCTCTTCAATTTCTTTCTACTTTAGGTCAAATATGCATCGACACATATGCTTGCTAAAGTGGGGGCAAGATGTAATGGCGTAAATTTGCACCCCGTGCAATTTCCCATTAATTTATATTCATTTTAGCCTTACAAGTTCGATAATGCAAAAACTTGCTACTTCTGCTTTGCTTTTTCCACATGTCCTTGTCATTTAGCGTCGGTGAAGGGAATTTCTGTTGTGGATGTGCACGCACTGCACAGATGTCTGTGCATTGGCTGCCGTCCAAACAAGATTCATGCGTCAGTAAATGGTAAAGACGTTATGATTCTCTGCAACTTGCGAGCATAACGTCCCCCTACCGAATATTGACCGTCGGGAACAACTATTTGCCTCCAATTTGCACATTAGAACTCAATTCTTTGACTATCTCAAGCTCTCTATTCATTCCATCAACTCATTTTCGCTCTCTAACACTTCTCCTTGCATCTCTGTCACTCCTTGCTTCAATCAACTCCATACTTGGCTTCTACACCATCTTCCTACTCTAGCACCATTGTTATTTTATGTTCTTGAGGCTCCACTTCATTGGCATGGTGATCTTGTTCTTCTCGTTTCTTTATCAACCTTGAGCACTCGTAGAAAGGGAGGTGATATTGTGTCTATTTTCTTACTTGCATTATCTTACTTGTAGAGTAGCATTTAGATTGTCGGTGCTCTCCACTTCTTTGGGTCTATTCTATCTACTTATTTATCGCTTTTTGATATCTTGTTGGCTATTGGCTATCCGTGGAGGTGGGAACACTGAAACAGGACTTGACTGAGGCAAGTTCCAAAAAACGTCCCCAACATTTTTCTTGTTACCATGTGTGTAGGCGCTATTTGATTGCTTGGAGCTAGCTAGAAAATAGGACCTTGAGTAAGTTAGCATTCTTCTTCTTTCTTTGTCATTTCTCTATTAGAGTAGCTTTCATAGTATTCTTATTGTTGTACTTTGCATCTCCATACGTTTTTGTCAAACTGTAAAACCATAACATTCTGGTTGTCAGTAGACTCTGCATGTTTCTGGATACCACTTGACCCTATGTTCGTACATGACGCCAATGCATCTTTGGGACTCCAGCGTACTGCGCTTAAGTCCAACACCCACATTGCCATCTAGTCTATGTTGATGTGATTTTTATGACCGCACCAATCAGTAGAACAAAGTAATCCGAAGGCTACTCCATTCTCTCTTGATCAAAGAATTGCATGCGCTAAGGTTGCAAGAAAGATCGCATGTTCAACTCCAAGGTTCCGAAATGCTTTGGAATACCCTCAGTAGGTTCGTTGTGATATGCTGTTTTTACAAGGGGACTTACACAATTGTTCAAAAGGTTTGCAGTTGACAACCGGTTAATGATTGGAAGGGGATTTTGTGCGAATGATTTAGCGTTGGGGTATGAATTTTCCTAAAACTGACTAGAAATGTGCGGAATGTAAATGAGTATAGGGATAAGAAAATATATGTTCTATCTAAAGACGGGACGCCAGATCAATTTTGGAAAACTTCAACCAAACTCTGCTCCACCTCATGTTGGACAGCTTACACAAAGTTGGTGCAATCTTCAAGGGGATAGCGAGAAATTTTCAAGTTACAAATCAACATCAAGACACCGTCAAGACGACGCATACCAAGGCGTGAATTATAACTGAAGTTAGGCTTATAAAATGCTCCAGTTGACCACACAAGGCAAACTTCCCTTTAGCAAGCTACCAGTGGTATGGACTAAAACGAAGTTGCCTCGATTAACACCATGTTATCCTAAATTTTTAATCGTTTTGAAAATTTGGGTAACCAATCAAAATTTTCATAAAACTTGAGATTTTTCTTCTCTAAGGCACGCATTACGAGGTGCAAAGAGTGGAAAATCTCTGTTTTAGGTTGATTAACCTTTGGGCTACTCTTTTTCCCCTTTACGTTTCCGTTTTCGTCAATTTCTGAGTTGTTTTTAGTGTCTTTTTGGCTAATTTCGGGTTTTTGGAGCAACTCAGCAAATAGGGAAATTTTAACTTAAAAGCAAAATTGCTAAAGTTTCTCAAAAACCCGAAATTGCTAAGTCTTTATGTTTTTGATAAAAGTAAAATTGTTATTTGATCTTGAAAACCCGAATTTGCTTAAGTGACTTAAAAAGTCCGAATTTTTCACAAGTATTCATTTTTGTCAAAAGCAAAATTGTCAAGTCATCTAAAAAGTCCGATTTCCTTTAAATGAAATTGTTATTTGGCTTGAAAAACCCGATTTTGTAAAAAAAAAAGCATGTAAAGACTTCTTGAAAGCCCGATTCATGTTTTTAATGACATTTTGCATTGCAAAAGCTTCTGAAAAGTCCGACATCTCTCAGATTCGAGCTAGTAGAATTCTTCCTTGCTTTTATTGCCCCATTTCATGGAGATTTAGTCAACTATAATGCTCGAAATTCGGATATTTGCCAGTAAATAGCCATCGTCCTCTTTACTTCTGCACGCGCCTAGGTTTTTGTCTCCGTAATTTCTTGTTTACAGCTTGCTTCAGGTATGATTCGCATTTCTTCCTCTTTCTTTCAATGTTTTACTGTTATTTATTTTATTTACAACGTCATTGTCTTCTACATACGTCGTTTTAGATTTTTATGTCTTTTACAAAACGCGTTTTTTATTTCTACGCTTTTTTCCTTCTGTTTTTCACCTTTACCAATGGTTTTTTTTTTTGTATTTTTATTGGTATATTTTTGAAGTTTTATGGAAACGCATTTCATTATCTTAAACACGTTTTTCTTTGCCTCCATCTGCCCTCATTTAAAAACGCGTTTTCTTATTCTAAAAACGTTTTTCTTTATATATTACATACTTCATATATTCGCCTTATATTATCAAAATGTGTTTTTCATTACTTTGCTGTTTCAGCAATAATGTTTCAAATTCATTCCATTGCCATATGTCCTTCATCCCACTCGCCCTCTCCTTCATCTCACTGAAATTTTGCCTTCCATCTCATTTCATATACCTTTATACTCCATACATAACGCATTTTTCCCCTTTGAAATGCTTTATAATAAAACGTGTTTTTCTCATTTACTATTCCAGCAATAAACTTCCATGTCGCCTTCATTCTATCTTCTATGCTCATTTCCTTCACTTCATTCATTCACTTCAAAATATCCATCATCATTTTCCACAAGAATAAATATTTACTTTGTCTCGTTTCAGATTTTTCTGCTCAAAAATACAATTTCGGGATTTGCAATTGAAATAACAATTTTCAAAATTGCAAAAAGCAAAAATTGTTAAACTTCTGAAAAATCCCGATTGCCTTTGTGAAAATTGTCAAAGCTCTTCAAAATCCCGAAATTGCAAAAAGCAGAAATTGCTTAAGAGTCAAAAAGTTCCGAAATTGTTGAAGTCACTCAAAAACCCGAATTGCCTTAAAAAGCACAAAAGTTGACCTTTTTGGACGAAATTCCAAATCCAAGCTAAAAGATTTCTTTGTCTTGCTGTTTCAAGAAGAGACATGCTGTTTTTGACTGCCACCATTCCATTTTAATTCCCAAATCATCTTCATTCGCCTTCCATCTTTCTTCCAAAGTCCATTTCATTGTTCTAGGGTTTGAGTTTCGCCATGTCCACTCACGTTGATGCTGATGATGTTCTGACCTTATGGGGTTTTCACCGCAGTCTTGCAGATTCCTGTTCAATGACGGATGAACCAACTTCTCCAGCAGGCAAAAAGATGAAGTATAAATTCGACAAATATCAGAATGAGATTTCTCCGTCTCACGTCGTTTCAAATATCGACGAGATCAAAGACACAGAAATCGGGCATGTTGATATGTCTGAATTTCTTGGCAGAGCTGAGAAATCTACTTCTTCTGATATGCAAAAATTGCTGAGGAGTCATATTCATTTGCTGTCTTCTTTTCCTGTTGCTGCCCTAGAACTAGAATTCGTCCTTGCATGTGCAGCACGCTTTGATAGACAATCCAGAACAATCAAGGATGATGATGGTAATGTAGTTATCAGACTTGATGCTGAAACAATCAACAGAGTTTTCAGAGTTCCTGATGCAACTACATATTCAGAGATCTCATTGAAGAGTGCTCACAGACATTTTGAGCAGAAAAAGAGTGATTGTATTAGACATATCAATTCTAAGTGGCCAAGAACACGTTGGGTCCAGATCCGAATGAGTTGAAGACCATCATCAACAAATTCTTATCTTTCAAGGATAGGAATGAAGCAGATTAAAATTTTAGATTGTTTTATGTAATTTTACTTTCGACAATATATATGTAAAAACAAATTTTGCAATTGCAAGTGTTCTTTCCTTGCAATTTTCGAAAATGTAATTACATGTAAAATCTTACAAGACAAATCACAATTTGGATTGTAATTTTGAATAAGTCAATCGCAATTAGTTATCGATTGAGAGATTTTCTCAAGTTTGTTGAGATCCTCCCACCTTTTTCTCCAGACCTTCCTCCTATAAATACTTGAGGGGTCTATTGTAATCAGGGATCTTTTTAGCAAGCAAGAAAACTCTGCAGAATTTTGTACTCATAAAGTCTTTGAGCTTTATAGTAGAATATTGTGAATTTTCAAGTAATATCAAGAAGCTGGAATTTTAGACTTTGAGCTGAATCCTTGTTTTATTATTTTGTGATTACTTGAGAATTGTTGAAGATTGCTGAAAAGAGATTCGATTTAAATATCTGCAGACTTTGTGCTGTAAATGTGAGAATTGAATTCATAATTAGTGTTAGAAATAGAGAAGAATTATAAGTCTTTGTGCTCATAGTATTTCTCATTTAGAGTAGTTAAAAGATACATTGTAATTACAATCTTTGAGCTGTTTTATGTTGTACTTTTTCATCAAGTAATCGTTCTTAAAAAGGTTGATAGGATTTCATTCTTCGAGACTTTGTGCTTATTGAATTATTTTCCCGTCCCGGAGGAAATAAGGGAAGTCTTTGCGCTTTCAGGAAACTTTATCTCCTCTTTCTTTATTCCATTGCATAGTTACCGTACTAAAGTTTTATCAACGTATACTGTTTCTTTTCTTTGAAGAGAAGAGAATATAATCTTTCCTGAAATAAGAGGAACGATTGCTGTCCTATCCATTTAGTTTTATTTAGTTAAAGGGGGAGCCTTCCCTTAATTAGGAGAGTTCAAACTCACGTGCTGTGGTTGAAATCTCAATTTTGTACGCTTTCACGAGAATACAAAATTTCCAACCAACACACCACAAATCCACAGCTAACATCTACTTGCATGAAATGAAAACTACGCTACTTAAAGCTACTTTACGCTACTTGAAGTAGAAGGGATGAAGAAACCTCGCTAGCTATCCATAACAAAGACGAATTTCACCATCAATGAAAGATCTTTTATTATGAAAGTTTTTCACAACAATCTCTTACAAAGTTTTCAAAAGGAAAACTTTCCTTCTTCAAACTATACTATGCTAGGCTACACAACTAAACTATCAATCTTTCTGCTCTAGTCTCTAGTTTGATGTCTAATCTCTAATTCTAATCTAATGTCTCACAAATGAGGGGGGATGCCCCTTTTATAGATAGCCCAGTCCAATGGACGGCCCGGATTACAATCAAATGAATGGCTTAGATTAAGCCACCTCAACCCTAACCCTAAAAACTGCCAGAATGGGGAGTGGTACAATAAATGAATCAAAGATTCCCACTCACTCCCAAAATAGTAAAGGCAATTAATGCCCACAATCAGTCTTCTAGAAGGTCATCATCCAAAAGTCCATTTCCATTCTCCTTTGCCTTGGCTGCAAAATCAATGAACCTGGCAAGCATAACCTCAACCTCCCAAACTGAGATAGGCAGAATATGATCAAGCTGAAACTCTAACACTGTGACCGCCTATCCGTGCCGTGTGCAAGACTTTCTCCAAGGAACTAGAGCATCCTGCGTATTCTGAATCAGGCTGGAGAAAGTCGAAATATTTTCAAAGTCATCCTGCACAAAAATCTTCACCTCCAAAAAGAAAGGCGGCAGCCTACTCCTCAATCCATCAATAGTCACCTCATCAGAACTCAACCGTCTAGCAGAAATCGCCTCCAAGGTGTTCAGGACTCCATCAACAATGTTCATCATAGCTTTCTTGACTTTGGCTGAATCCGCTTGTGCTGCATCGAAGAACCCACGTCCTGTGACTACTGAAGAGTACTAGCTGGTAAAATCGTACCTATCACCCTCGTGAATAACTCCTCCACCAATCAACATCTGCAAAGGAGTATACATCAATGCTTCCAATGCTGAATAACTTTGCTCTGATAGACATAAGCATCACCCTAGGCCTGATCAACTGCCTCCATTCATGCCATAATGCCGGAAGCTTGCTGGTAAGCATGAGCAAGATCTTCCATGAATTTCTCTATCTCGGCACGAACAACTGTAACCCATTTGTCTGCCTCCTGTGCCACCTTCCTCAAATCTTCTAGGCCATTAACAGATTCCCTAGATAACTCAGCTGGGAGCTCAAGTGCTGGAATCTCCTGCCCACAAGGACGAGACAAATGTTGGACGTAGCCAATCAAAGTCTTATGCTCTTTCTTCAATTTCTTGTACTTCCCTTCAATCCTGAGCAATCTGTCCTTAAGCGCCTGATAGGAGTTATCACACTCCTCAATGATTTGTGCTCCTGTGGGACGACCCAACTCCAAAGTGGTGATCATGTAATTCTCTGGTACTGCTTCATCTCGATCACAATCAACCCTAGGCATAGCAATGTGAAGGGTGCGAGAGCCATCCTCATCTGTTGATATCTTCGAGAATTTCCTAGCTCTCTTCTTAGTTGGAGGTGTGCTGATCCTACTCAAAAATTCCTCCATCTCTACCGCCGGATCAGCCTCTTCACTAGGGCTCCTTCTCATTCTATCTCTAAGCCAATCAGGTACAACCTGCTGTACATCAAACGGCTGCTCCTCTCTAGCTTCTTCCTCACGGACTTGTTCTACTTCAATTTCATTCTGGCGAGGCTCATCGGCCTCTAATGGCTGAGTATCTCCTGAAACTGCATCATCCTCTAGAGCCGCCTCAAACTCATGCTGGAAGTGTGTGTCGGTAGCAGTTTCCTCATCTTCCTCCTGCTGATCATCTCTAGTGGGCGCATTAACACTTTGGCCAACTGATTCTCTCCGTGGTGGCTGATTTTCCTCATGTAATTCCTGCTCCTGATTCAATGCATTTCTCTGATCAACAAATAATGAAACCTCCTGTATGCTTGGAGAGCGTGTCTCTAGTGGCCTAGGTGACTCAATCACAACTCTTAGAGGCTCCGGCTGAACTGGCTCCTTCCTTCGAGATTCTGGACCTCGAGTAATTTGTTTCTTCCTGCTGGTAGTGGGTGTCCTATGATCTCTCATCAAGTTGTAAGTCAAAGGAATTGACCTACTCTTCAATCTGCTCACATGCCTCTCAACCCATGCTCTAGTGAAAGTCATGACTGGAATACAAAGTGTGTCTAAATTAGCAATCTCTGGCTCTGACCAATCTGGGAGTGGAAGTGGCATGTCTCTCACTGCCTCATAATCTGGATGGAGAACATTCATGTCCTCGTCCACCTAGTCTGGTACTGGAATAACTTCACACTCCCTGATCATATCCAATGGTAGCCTCGAAAACATTCTTTTCCTGACTTCAGCCTCATCTGATGCACTAGCCCAGTAATCCTCAATATTCGCCTTATGCTTGAACTCTTCTGACAGTATCCATCTGATATTGTTGTGTGGGTCATAATGCTGTTTGCTGGTGTGATAAGAAAAATGAAAGAACTGAAGCTCATTTTCAGCTTCTTTGGCTGCCTGAAGTGAAGGACACACCTCGTCTGAATTCCCCATGACAATCGGGAAGTCAATTCCTCCCTTCTTTCTTTTTTGAATCTTATCATAGGCAACAAGTTGCCTAGATATCTCTAACATCAAGATTCTATTGGTTGGGTACTTAGGCAATCTATATGGGTACGAAGAAAAACCTTGCAGCTTGATGTAAGAAAATTTTAGAAACTGAACAAACCAACACCCATACCTTTCTATCAATTCCTGAGCTTCCCTCGAGATCCTATGATGAGTCCGCTGCTGAAGTGATCTCGTTATATGCATGGTAAAGGCATCATTGACCCGCTTGTAATGGAAGGTGCTCGTCAGGTGCAGCTGCGGACAAGCCTCATGAATTTTGAACTGATGAGAGCCGCAACCAATTGGCTCATTGTAAGATATTCCTCTCTACTTCATCACTTGAGCCAACATGTAAACAAGGTAGGAGCGCATGTAAAATGTTTTTGTCCTTCTCAAACTTCGGAGTTGCTCATGTAAATTGTCACTAATCATCACAACCTAGTTGATGTGCTCTTTCCCTTCCAATACGAGATTGATGTAGTAGAACATCCATGGCTCAAAGATAAAATCCTAGGGGCAGCCCCCAACTCTGCTAAGCATCACGATCAAGTCGCAATACTCCTACTTCAAATCATCTGATATAATCTGCTTTGGTAACTTCGTACGAGAGGGCTTGGGCTTGTTCATCCAGCGAAAGTTGATCATCTCTGCACATCTCTCGAATGTTGAAACATACATTCGCTCAGCACGTTCTCTTGTCTTATAAACCATCTTCTCATGCGATGGGATTCCGAATGCTTCGCCGATAGCTACAGGTGTGAGGTTGGCGAACAATCTACCATCAGGCGAAACAATGGACTTGTGATCAGATTCGTAGTAGTTAGCACACTCCATCATCAGTTCTGGACACTGAATAGCTGGTGGAAAACCAGCAGCTGCAAATAATCCACTTCGAACAATATTGTGCGAAGTGATTGAAGGACGATGACTGCCAACTCCCATCATTCGACTTTTAAAGGCCTCCATGTTGAAAGATCCTAAATTCGTATCAGCCAACAATTTCGAAGTAAATTTTGACTCCGGTAGGAAAGGCTTGCTCAGCTTCTTGATAACAGCCTGCCTGGATGCAACATTGCTATCTCTGCCATTTGCTCTAACTTCAGCCATCCTGCAAAATAATAAACAGCCATCAGCAATTTAAAATAAATAAAATAAAATAACATGTAGGGGCTGCCAGTCGACTTCTAAAATTGAGAAGTTGCAACATCATATTTCATTTGCAAACCTCAACTTCTCCTCTAACAATTTCGAACTTTCAACACTTAGAAAGTTTTCTACAAGCTTCAGCAACTTCACAACTTAGAAAATCGGCCAACTTTGCTTTCAGCAACTTCAGACTTCTTCAAATTTCGCACTTTCAGCTTCAAACTTCAATTCGAACTTCCTCAACACTCAACTCAGCCACAAACTTTCCTCTGCAATCTCAACTTTAGAGCTAGAATTGAACTTCTTCAACTGATGGAGAAAAATGAATAAACTTTCAGCTCATATAGGCCAGTCGAATTCTAGAAGGAAGCCAAGTTTAGCTAATTCATTAAATCTCCACTACTTCACAGCAGGAATTCGAATTTCCCTCTTTTGGCAATTGCAACACTTGTCACTTGGCGTCTAGAATCTTGTAGAATTCCAAAAGATTCATCTTGACTGGCGTATTTAGCATTTAAATTCATTTTGAAAACATTCACTTCAAATTCACTCTTTAAGAAATTTAATTCACCAGTTGAAGCTCTGACATTTAGTTTTATTCATCCCTGACTTTGGAAGATTCATCCCACGAAGAATTCGATCAAATTCATCTAGGCAATCCATTTCAAATTCATCGTCTATGGCATTTTACCTCACATTTTATCCACTTTGCCTTAGAAATTTTTTAAATTTTCCTTAGGAAAATTTCATAATTTAAGTGCCGATCAAAATATCCATCTCGAAAGCCTTGGTGAAGTGCAGAAGACTTTAAAATCCATTCATCGTCAAAGATCTTCAATACCCAGAAGAAAATTCCCTTCAGAACGCGTTGAATTCATGGGTCTACAAACGAAGGGGTACATTTAATTTTTGAATTTTGAACCTTAGAAAAAATATTCTTCATCAAATTTAATCCAGTTCTTCATCTCTGGGCGTATTTTCCTGCTCTGCCTTGGAAATTTTTATGATCCTCGTGAAGCTGGCATCCTCTGACCCCTCCATTGCCAATTCATTCATGCCTTTGAAAATTTCACATCTCCAACTCAGGTGTATTTTTCCTAAGGAAGTGAAATTTTAAATATTAACACTTAGGAAAAATATCTCATCAATATTAGGCATCAAGGAGGAATTCGCCTTAGAAAATTTCCACTCATCCTCAATCATGGCGCATCTTGCCTGTGAAGAAATTTTTTTATCAACTCACTTACATAATTTTCTTCGCCTAGCACATTTCCCATTCATATTACCTTCACCTTGGCGCATTTAGCACATTGAGGAGGACATTAGCCACGCCTTAGCCATTTTTATTTTATTTCTCATCTTGTATCTTGGCGCATTTAGCACATCATGGGGGATATTTTATTCCAACGCCTTCCATAGTCAACTTCCACCCACTTTACCTTGGGCGCATTCCACATGCTGAAGAGGATTTCACCATGTCATGGCAACTCTTTTCATCAACTTCACCTTCACTTAACCACTTTTCACCTCAAATTCATCCTAGACTTGGCGCATTCAAAGGAGGGAGAAGAAAGTCAACCACTTTGTCCTTTTCCTAGCCCACTTGGGCGCATTTCACACATAGAGAAGGAACAACATTCCACCTTGGGCGCATTTAGTACATGGTGAAGGATGGGCGCATTTTACATAGGGAGAAGGATGGGTGCATTTTACATAGGGAGAAGGATGAACTTTCAACGCCTTGACCCCTTTGACTCCTTTTCAAGTATGGGCGCATTTTGATAAATGAGGAGGATGAACGCCTTTAGACCTTTTTCATGCCTTAGAAACTTTTTTTGCATGCTTGATGATGAGGGCGCATTTAGCCTATGGAGGTGGATAAAAGCCATGCCTTAGAAAATTTCTTAGCCACCACTTTGAAGAGGGCGCATTTAGGGGGTCTAGCAGGATGAGATTCAACACTTAGGAATTTTTTTGTCAACTGCCAACTTGATGAGGGCGCATTTGAGGTAGCTTGCAGGATGAACCTCATGCCTTAGAATATTTTATGGCTTCCATCACCTTGACTTAGCATGGGCGCATTTGGCATAGGCAGGAGGACGAACTTCCAGACTTAGAAAAATTTTCATCTGCCAGCCGGCTGAGGATGAGGGTGCATTTTGAGGGTGGTGAAGGATGAACTTCAAACTTAGAATTTCTTCACACCTGCTTCTGCATGCCCTGCTATATAAAGTAAGTCTTCTGATTTTCATATCTCTAAAGCTCAGATCGATTTGAAATTTTGACCACAGGATCCTCATGACTTACTTAGCCTGTTCACACTGCCATCCTGAGTTGACCTGCTAAAAATAGCACATTTCCGAAGGTGGTTTACTATTTATAGCAACTGCCTATTTCTAAGACCTCCACAACTCCGTTTGACTTAAAATTTGAATGACATGCTCCTCATCGGATGACTTGCCCGTTCACACTGGCACCTACTGCTAATTTACTATTTTTAGCCAGTTTCTGGAATGCCTTACTATAAATAGTAAGTGCTCCGATTGCCTTCAAATTTTACCGGTGGATAGCTTGAAAGATACTGATCGTAATGGGATACACCGGTTTTCGAAAATTCTGGCATTTTACCCCTCATTTTGGGTCCCGAAGCTGGAAACCCTAATTTGACTTGCATGTATATCAAATGACCTCCGTTTGACCTCGTTTCTGCTGCACTTCACCCTGTTTGTGGTTCTGATGCGTTGGGCAGCTGCTGGAATGCACCTGCTAAAAATAGTAAGTCTCTGAAAACTGATCATCTTGCCTTGCATGTCACATCACTGCGTAGCTCGTGAAAAACCCATAAAGAATCACCTGGCATGCAATGAAAACCCTGACATGCAAACCCTAAAAATAGCTTCGGAAGATGGCTTCTGAAAAAGTGTTGATCCCGGTTTGCATGTTATATTGTCGCGAAGGTTTTGAAAAACCCACAAGGAATATGCAAACATGCAAAGAAAGTCTCAACATGCAAACCCTAAAAATAGCCTCTAAAGGCTGAATACTGAAAGTCATCGTCTAATTTTGCATGTTATATCACTGCGTAGGTTTGAGGAAACCCAGAAAGAACCTCCCGACATGCATTGAAAAACTTCACATATAAACCCTAAAATCTGCTCCGGAAGCTGAACTTACTAAAAATAGACAGTTGTCCGTTCTAGCTCAAAACTTGCAGACGAGCAGCCTGACATGTCCTGGATGCAGTGTAACTAAGAGAACTTCAGAAGTGTTGAGAGAACGCTCTAAAGTGAACACTTACTAAAAATAGTAAGTTGCCAGAATTCACTGAAATTTAGCTGGGAGCCCGCTGGAAGCATACTGACAACAACGTTAGTCTCAGATTTCAGCTTACTTACTCAATTTGACTTCAGATTGGCTGGGCAATTTAAAACCCTAATTTCATGGACTTGGCCAAAATTTCACGTTTAAGCACACAGACGGGCACATCCCCGGAAAGCGGACAGCAGAAAGAGACAGAAACAGAGAGAGAGACAAAACCAAAGCCAAAAGACCAGAATGGAGCAAAAATTAGGGGGTCCCCATTTTGAATGGGGCGATGTGTGAAAAGGTCACAACAGTTTGCAGTTCGAGACCTCTACGGTGGGATCCAGTTCCAGAAAACATCTTTCATAAATATAAGGGATACAAAGCCTTGTTTTCCCTTCCTATTGTCTTGGGATGCTCTTGCATCAAACTCCCTAGTTAAGAATAATTTAAACCTTGGCTCACAAGTTTTGGATAAGTTACCCTTCTAACCATTGAGTGAAATGGTCATGGTGTTCCCATATGTTTGGTGCTTGCAATTGAGTGTGCTTGCTTTGTTTTTAATTTGCTTGAACCTACCAAGATCATAGATTGTTCTCCTTCCTTTGGACTTGGCCTTCTTATTCCGTTGTTCATCTTATAGGGATCTCGATCCACCTTCTTCCATCATCCTTTAAGGTGCACAATTTTATTTCCTTCCTCTTCTTTTGATGCCTCTTGTGAGAAATACTCACACAATTACTTTGCACCATCCTTCCATCACAATGCCTCTAGTGAGACATGTCTTTGCAGTGCTCTGACCATCTCTTTTTCTTCTCCTCTTTGTTGTGCTTGTTGCCTTTTCTGACACACAAGACCATATGGGACAACATGGGTTTCATCTTGTCAAACTTCTCTTTGTTAGCTGTTGTTCATTCCTCATTCCCACACTTATCTCTTTCTCCTTGATCCTCTCCCTTGAAAATCTCTTTTTCATGCAAAATATTCATTCTTCTTCACACATACAATTTCCTCCAATTGAGGATTTTGTCAATGCCCTTCCTTCAAGGTTTTCCACTCACGAGCCTAATTGCCTCTTATCAACAATTCTATCATCATGATTGGGATGGCTCCTTCGAGCTTTGCTCCTCATCCTTTCACCTTGTGCACTTAGGCTCATGGTCAATGTGACTCTTAGTTCTCTCCACAAAAATTCTTCGACTCTCCAATGGCTTGTCTTCTTTTGCTCCCCTTGGGCTTCAAACCCAAGCCTTGCATGAACAAAATTTTTCTCTTCTGCTCTCTCCTTGTGCCTCTTGCAAGCACTTTTTTGTAGCTCGCTAGAGCCTCTCCTTTAGGATCCATAAATTCCTCATCTTCCCCATCTAGGATCTCTTCTTCCTTTGAGGATTGCACTCCTCCAATTCTCTCTCCCTTATAGTTGGTTTCTGTTGTAGCTCTAGCTCCTCACTCAGCTTTTCAAGCCTCCAACTTAAGCAAGTTAGGCTACTCCTTTTTCTCAACTTTTCTCTTGGAGACTCCATTCTTATATTGCACCATCACACAACATTGTCTCTATGAAATCTACCCTATTGGGGTGGTCTTGTGCTTTTTGTGCAAAATAGAACTCCATTTTTAGTGTGCACCCTATCAACCCCTTAGGGTCTTCTTTGCTTGAGAATTAGGTGTTTATATACGACACCTATGGTGTGATTCTCTTCTCATGAAGTTTCCATAATCCATAATAATAGCGTGTTAAGATTTCTAGATTGAAACTATGTGAGTTTTTTTTACATCAATGTTTTGGATCATACTCCATGATCCATCATCAGGATGCAATGCAGATAGAGAATTGTGAAAAATGAAGTGGCAGACTTGGATAGATAATTAGGTGAGAAGGAGTGGAGATTTGAATGACCGGGAGTTCAAAATGTCATGATGTAAAAGGATTGGAGAGGAATGGGAAGACAATGGAAGGAAACAATCAAAAGTCAAAAACATTTTAAAAATAAGTCCATTAAAATATAAAAAATTTAATATAATGGTGTTAAGAGAAATTATAAGATGATACTAGAGGAAATAATAGAATAATAAAACAAATTAATGTATTAATAATATGAAATAATAATATATTAATGATGGTAGACTAAAAATAATAGACTATAAAAAAATCCTCACAATTCTCTATCTGCATTGCATCCTGATGATGGATCATGGAGTATGATCCGAAACGTTGATGTAAAAAAATCTCATACAATTTCAATCCGAAAATCTTAACACACTATCTTTATATGCATGCATGATGGCCTTTCATTGCCTACTTTGGGTTTGCTTACCCTTCTTTTTCAAGTGAGACCTAAAACCTTGAGAGTTTCTTTCTTTGTTATCACTAGTTTGGATTGCTTTCATCTAAATTTGGGCCACCCATGGCTCATTACATTAAAATTCCCCTTTGTTTTCCACAAATGCTTGAAGTTCTTGCATAATGGAGTAGTGCACATAATCCACCATAGTGGATTCTAGCATCTCTCTTTGCGTGATAACTTCTCGCTAGACTATTTCTATCCACCCTCATCGAACCTCTTTGGTCTCACTTTAAATTTCAATTCAAATCATATTAAAATTTAAGATTATTTGAATAGCTTTTCTATCAGGTGGTCCTTCTTTTGTGACTATTCCCCTCTCGAAATCCCAACCTTTAGTGGTTTCTCTTGTTCCTCTTCTTGCTTCTTCAGCAGGTCGAGTAAAGCAACTCATGTTGAGACACTCTCCCACTCCACAAATGGTTCAGTAGTCTTCGGTGGTCGCTTCTATTCCTTACCTCACCTCTTTGGGTGTTGGAGGAAAACCACCCATGTTGTGTAAACCTACCCCTATGGTCTCACATCCTTTAGTGGATTCTCTTGTTCCGCCTCTTGTTTCTTCAAGAGCTATAGGAAAGAAAACCATGGTGCATGACCCTCCCTATCCACCCATAGTTTCTTAGCCTTCAGTGGTTTCTTTTGTTCATCCTGTCCTTTCAATCGGAGAAGAAAAGCAACGTGTATTAGAAGACCCTCTTGTTTTCTCAACAGAGTCTCTAGCTTGCACTAGATGAGACTAGCTTGCACGAAATTGTGTCTTTGGGGTATCGCAACTAGAGAGCAAGCTGCCCAACTTGATCTTGATCCTGAGCATCCTCCAATCAAACCACCTCCTGATTTGAAACCTCCTTCTAAACCTCACCCTTCTATGCGTAAAAGTGTACTGACCCCAACCTCTTATTTCTGTCCCTAGAACCCAAATGAATAGAACGCCAAAAGGGTTTTAGGTTGTATTAGCTCCATCCACTGATGATCCCCTTATCCATCTAATCTTGAAACTACCACCTTTTTCCAATCCTCTTGGCTTATTTAATGTTAAAGTTGTATCTAGTGAAATATGCCCCTTAGTTTTTTCCCAATTTTTTCACCACAAAATCCAGCACAACACCAATGATTAGCGTTAGCTGCCAAAAGATAACCAACTTGAAAGTAACCTTCACCAAGAATGTTCACCAAGGTCCTATTGAAGGCGAGGTGATAAGATATGTTGACGGGATCGTTAGCAATAATTGAATTGAATTATAAAGCTGGAAATGGAAAGAGCAGGCGGTGATCAAACCATGAAATTCCGCACAACCACTAATTCACTGGGGGGAAGTATTACAATGAAAGAAAAATCATCCGCTAATAGCAGGCATCTGCTTTTCAACAAGAATCCACTTGAGCAGTGGGGATACTCCACTTATTTAGTGGGTGAAATATGATAGATACAATTGTAATATGCTAATGAAAGGAAAGCTGATACAGTACTACTGTAACCAGCATTTACAATGAGCTTGTTACAATAAATTTCATTAGAAATCTGCTCCGAATCAACTACAATGTCAATACTATATCTCACTTTACAAATTGTGAATAGGAGACCAAGAAATATAGCATGAAATGGAAATCACCAAATCTGATATACAAGACTAGCAAACTGAATGCTCAGAATAGTAAGCATAAACTCTACCAAAACACTCAAAACTCCAACTACACTTCTGTAATGTCCCCTTCTTGAACCTGACCTTTCCAGTGACCGTTGGCCTTTTTCTGGAAACCCAAAGGCTAGTCGGAAGGTAAAATTAGGGTTTCCTATTTTTAAGGATGTCCTTGCTCAGAGTTAGTGGATTCAATGGCGGATTCTTTCTGGGTTTTCAGAGAGCTTCGCAATGGTATGTTCATCTCGGCTTTCTGAGCATTTCCAGGAATTTACTATTTTTAGTAAATTCTATTTTTGGCAGTAAACAAGTTGGTCTCAGGCAGTTGACTTTCCCCTTCAGTTGACTCAAGTGGCGTATTCAGTTTCGGGCTTCAGAGTGCAGTTTTGGAGAGATGAGCTCGTTTCACTTAAAAATAACATTATATTTTAAATGTTATTTTATCACCTTGGCCTAGCCAAATAACTTAATGTTATTTTAAAAGGTGGACTTGAAGGGTGGCGCCATCATTGAGGATATATTAAATTTATATTGAATTTATCAAAGTCAAAACTAAGCCTTAAGGAGGACGCATTTATTTAAGTGAGAAATTTAATTAAATGAAGTCAAAATTAAAGATGCATGGAAAAGGACGCCATCTCTTGTGATTAGGGTTTTGACTATGGAAAAGAAGTTAGGGTTTCAAGGAAGGTCAACAGAAACTTATAAAAGACAGCCTTGGGTTCTCTTTTGGATATCTTTTATCTACAGGAATGTTATGCTGCCGGATTGGCTTTGGGATTGCTTCGAGGAATGAAGGCCTCCTAGCTTGGGCATTGCTTCTCGCTTGAAAGACAGCGACTAGTGGTGATTTAGTCTAGTTTGTGAGTTACATTTAGTTTATGCATTGTAATCAGCTTATCGCATGGTTAGATCTGATTTGCATATTAGTGGTTTTCAGCATTTTGCATTATTTGTTACAGCAGATTCATGTTTTTATTCATAAATCAAAAAATATCAAAAATCTTGTTCTGGGTATTGTCTCATTGGTTTTCTCTGTTGGAAGAGACCCTTCATGAATATTTGCAGATTTTATTACGAAGCTTATGATTTTATAATGCAAATCCGTCATTCCTTGAAGGCCGAACTTTCTAGAGTGCATTGGGATTCGTGTCAGTAATTAATAGCCATTTTTAGATGCCATTTCTTATTACTAAGTTAGGTGCCATCATTTTTAGGGTCTATTGCATCAGATTTGAGATCATTTGGGTGAGAAATGAGAGAGATATGAGCATATGAGTGAATTCCTAGGTTGCTGGTTTTTAATTTAAAAGTGCAGATTTGTGGAAAAACAGAATTTGTATTTTGAACATTGGAAGGTTTATTGTTTTGGCTCTTCTAATCATTCTAAGAAGAGATCTTTTGATGTAATGTTAAGCTCTCAAATTCCTATGCTACCAGCAGGCGAATGAACATCATTTTGTAAGCTGACAGTAGTACTGGCAGCGGTTCTTTAATCTTGCTCAATTCTGATTTGTAATTGCTTATCTGATATTCGGAAGTTGTTTTTGTAATATCTAGCATCTCCGTCATATGGTAGCTCCCATTCCGTCTCGGTCTGGAAAGCACATTCTTGACGTCGAGTATTTACAGCATCATTGTTTAGTTTCATTCAAGCATTGTTTTTGTAATCACTCCGTCATATGGTCGCCCCTCACTCCGCATTGGATTGGGTAGCACATACTTGACGTTGAGTTCCCTTTCAGCATTTAGAGTAGAAGACCCTCTGACCATATGCTCGCCATCATCGGCGCCATTCTTGGTTAGAGTTGCTTTCAGCATAAGCAGTTTGAATTTAGATCCTCTGACCAATGCTCGCCATCATCGGCGCCATACTGGTTAGAGTTGCTTCAGTACGTTTGGGTTTATCTTCTAACCTTAACGGGTACTTTGATTGTAATGTTGTAATTTGAAATTTGTGAAAAACGAAAAAAATTGGCTCGGAATATTTCAGTGGTATCAGAGCCAAGATCCTGCCATCCTGTGCCCATCAGAGTTCACTTGACAGAGAAAACAGATTCTACATCAGAGGTCAGAGCTGAGTTCAGTATTAGTTTTCAGAAGTTTCAAAGATGTTGCATTTTCTAAGGCCTATGGGTCGTGAGAAGTCAGATTCAACTATGGCATCGGAGGAAGGAAAGGTTAGTGATGTCGTAAGGGACTTCATTGAATATGCCAGACAGTTTAAAAGACAATGTGAAGATGAGGCTGTCAAACTCCGTGAGCAATATCAAACCATGCCAGATGATTATAGGTACAATGTTTCATTTGATTCCCATTTGAAGTGTGTGGCGTCAGTGGAGCCCGAAAAGTGGAAGATGGTGGACCACATTAGGAAAAGGATAAAAAGGGAAGCAGAACAAGCTTTGTTCGAAGAATCAAAGAAGGAAGGAGATGAAGTGCCTATTTGTGGATTGCAGCCGACAAATATGCAAGTTGAAGAGAAAAATCAGTCATCTAGCATTGAAGATGGCACAAACAAGGTGCACATATCACCTCAAAATGATCGTGAGCTCGAAGGAGAAAACATGACAGTTGAAGAGTGTGTGGAAGAGCCTCATAATACGCCCCTTGACTTGCATGTGATAGCAAGTGAAGAAGAGCAAGTTGAAGGAAATACTATCGGTGTCTTTAAATCAGCTTATGACCGTTACCAAAGTGGTGATGTTGGTAATGAGTTCGATGTGTTTGTACCTCCTCTTGTTGAAGATTTAGTGAGGGATAGATTGGCTCTTGTTGCTGCCTCAACTTCCCGAGAAGTTCCACATAAGGAAATCAGCAACATAATCTCTCATGAGGGTTCCATACAAGATAATGAAGATGAAGTTTTTCAAACACCAAACATTGAAGATTCTTCACTTCATTTCGGGGGTGACATTGTTGGTCTTGGGATTGATCAGCAAACTGAGCCATTGGAGAGAAACTTTTTTGATGATTTCAGCTTAAGTGAATTAGGACTTGACTTATTCAAAGAGTCATCACTACAAGGGGAGCATGATAAGTTTTTTCCAGTTGATCATCTTAATCAGCTCACTAGCATTTGGGATCCGGGTGTGATGGCATCAAGTTATGTTAAAGAACCTGTGTGGGATAAGTTTCCCTTTGATCCTGATGAAGAACAAGAACCAGGTTGCACAGTAGACTATGAGGTGGCCCTTGGAGGAGAAGTTGTCTTTGAAGAAGAAGATTGTTCCACAAAATTCCATAATGATCTCTTTGGAGTGGTTGCAGCCACTAAAGAGGAATTTGTGGTTACAGAAACTTTCCGAACAGCGGACAAACATGATTCCTTGAGCAGGTTGGATACTGGTCTAATGTTTGATCAAGGAGGCCGTGATGAAGAAGAAGAGCTAGAAGTCCATATGGCTCTTGAAGATGGAGAGTTTGAAAGTGTTATTAAACACAAATCAGATTTATCAATACACGAAGCTGGTTGCAAGCAATGGGTTGAAGAATTTGTGGAGTATGATGCTTTTTATGATGATGAGCATTCTCTGCTAGTTGGAGGTGAAGTACAAGAATGTTGGAGTAGCAAAGAGGGCCGCAAAGGCAAGGAACGAAGTTCTAATTTTCAGTTGCAGCCTAGCAGCAGTTCACCGTCTTTGCATGTTCAAGAGTGGGAAGATCAATGCAAGGTATCTTTTGGAAAAGAAGTACAAACACTATCCCTATTTGATCGCACACATAATTTGGTTGATGATCTCTATTGGAAGGCTCAGTCTGAAGAGAGACGAAGTGGAGTTAAGGATGAAGTTGCTCTTCCTAACTTGCAACTTATCAGAGGCTCTTTGGAGACATTGAAATCAGCATACATACACTTGATTGAAGATCAAGATCATGCCGTTGAATCTGCAAAGAAGGCCTTCATTGTTTTCGAAGAAAGGGAGAGTATGGTTGAAGAGCTCACCTTGGAGCTTAAATCAACAGAGGACGAGTTGAAAGAAACTCAGTTGGCTCTAAGAAAGGTTGAAGACCAGTTTGCAGATTTCAAACTTTTCAAGGAGCAAGAGGATGCACGAAGAGCTGGAGAAATCAAGCAAGTAATTGATGAGATTGATAGTCTTCGAGAGGAGTTTGATCTTGAAGGTTTCACAAGAAAATCAAAGGTTGCATGTGCAGATTTGGAGCAGCAAGATGAAAGGAATGACTTTCAAGTTTATGACAATCCTCTTTTTCAAGAAGGTGATGAGAAAAGTTATGATAATCCTCTCTATGAAGTAGAGGATGAAATGGAGAATGAAACTGATTCTGGTTTCCAGTGCTTGGATGCTTCGATATCACTCCATGAGGATGTGCCACGTATGTTGAGTAGTAATGGATGCATAAGTGGCTTTGAGGATGAAGGTTCTACATGGGAGGTGACGAAGCAAGGTAATTTCAACATCTATGACATCAAGGTGTTGAAGAGACAAGTCTTGGTAGCTGTTGGTAACTTCATCACAGCAGCAACGAGTGAAGATTTCAGACCTACTACTCAGGAGGAATGGGGAAAAGGTGAACTAGACTTTGGTAGTTGCACTCTTGACAATCCATCCCTTGGGTGGAATGATGTTTGGAATCATATTGATCAGTTTTGGGAGCGGAAATTGAAGCCACTCTATGTTTCATACTCCCTTAATGTGGAAGCTTTCATGGTTAAGCTTCAAGGATTTACTAGAAGGGGCATCAGTTTCGTGAGAAGGCACTTGGTTTTCACTAGCACTTTGGAATGTGTAGAGATTTCTTTGCAGTGTGTTGAAAATCACTTTCAGTTGAGTATCCATGTTTGGGATTCTCAACTTGGGTTGTCAGAGTTTATTACTTATGGAAAAGACTCTTGGAGGGATAAGGAACAAATTTCCAGACTTGTTGATGTTGTTCCCTTCATTTCCAGCTACTTGATGGTTCCGTTTGTTCATCAACAAATGGATTGGAGAGAAATTTTGAATATGGGTTGGAGAGATCAACGATCGGTAGTTCTTGGAAGTGACTTTCAGCTCAGACAAGGGCAGATTTTGAGACACGAGCTTGCTGGTTGGAGGCAGACCAGCCACCTTACTTATGAAGTTACTTTCATTCAGGAGAGTTGGTTCCTCACTCCTGATCAAAGAAGTGGTAGCTTTCTGATGGAGATGGATTTAGCGTGTTTTTCAGCCACTTTGGAGGTTTGTGGTGCAAACTCTGATGGTTTATTTTCATTATTGGTTCATGACAGCGAGCTACCCTACGCTTTGATTCTACATTTTGAGACTCTTGGGGTTGGAATTGTGAAAAACTTTTTCAGACTTCATAGTTGTGCCATGATAATTCAGTTGAGGCATAGGGAATTCATGTGGAGTCATGAGTTTGAATTTGTTGAGCTTTTGCAAAGGATTGCCTTCCTCTTTGCAAAAAGATTTGAAGATGTCACATTTGCAGTCATGGTTCCTTTTGTTACCATGTGGAGGTATGCTGAAGAGTTCGAGTTTGATTTGAGTAGACTATCTTTCCTATTGCTTAGAATTGTGATTGACAGTAGTATGGTTGATACTGTTAATTCGGGGCATCGTGGACATGAGATGTTGCATGATTTTGATTCCCCTCCTTTAAGATCTTTCGGGATGAGTATCATGGATGGTAACACTTTGGGGTTACAAGGAAGGTTAGTGCAGCATAGGCATGATGATTTCACGGATGTGATCAGAGTGGAGCAGCATCGGCATGGTGGGTCCTTCCTGCGATGGGTTTGGGAACCAGGGATCATACTTGTTGCGTATGGTTTGGTTTTAAAATTTCTGGAGTTGTGGAGGTATTGCTTGAGGACAAGCAATTTTGGGAAGGGCGGATTGTAATGTCCCCTTCTCGAACCTGACCTTTCCAGTGACCGTTGGCCTTTTTCTGGAAACCCAAAGGCTAGTCGGAAGGTAAAATTAGGGTTTCCTATTTTTAAGGATGTCCTTGCTCAGAGTTAGTGGATTCAATGGCGGATTCTTTCTGGGTTTTCAGAGAGCTTCGCAATGGTATGTTCATCTCGGCTTTCTGAGCATTTCCAGGAATTTACTATTTTTAGTAAATTCTATTTTTGGCAGTAAACAGGTTGGTCTCAGGCAGTTGACTTTCCCCTTCAGTTGACTCAAGTGGCGTATTCAGTTTCGGGCTTCAGAGTACAGTTTTGGAGAGATGAGCTCGTTTCACTTAAAAATAACATTATATTTTAAATGTTATTTTATCACCTTGGCCTAGCCAAATAACTTAATGTTATTTTAAAAGGTGGACTTGAAGGGTGGCGCCATCATTGAGGATATATTAAATTTATATTGAATTTATCAAAGTCAAAACTAAGCCTTAAGGAGGACGCATTTATTTAAGTGAGAAATTTAATTAAATGAAGTCAAAATTAAAGATGCATGGAAAAGGACGCCATCTCTTGTGATTAGGGTTTTGACTATGGAAAAGAAGTTAGGGTTTCAAGGAAGGTCAACAGAAACTTATAAAAGACAGCCTTGGGTTCTCTTTTGGATATCTTTTATCTACAGGAATGTTATGCTGCCGGATTGGCTTTGGGATTGCTTCGAGGAATGAAGGCCTCCTAGCTTGGGCATTGCTTCTCGCTTGAAAGACAGCGACTAGTGGTGATTTAGTCTAGTTTGTGAGTTACATTTAGTTTATGCATTGTAATCAGCTTATCGCATGGTTAGATCTGATTTGCATATTAGTGGTTTTCAGCATTTTGCATTATTTGTTACAGCAGATTCATGTTTTTATTCATAAATCAAAAAATATCAAAAATCTTGTTCTGGGTATTGTCTCATTGGTTTTCTCTGTTGGAAGAGACCCTTCATGAATATTTGCAGATTTTATTACGAAGCTTATGATTTTATAATGCAAATCCGTCATTCCTTGAAGGCCGAACTTTCTAGAGTGCATTGGGATTCGTGTCAGTAATTAATAGCCATTTTTAGATGCCATTTCTTATTACTAAGTTAGGTGCCATCATTTTTAGGGTCTATTGCATCAGATTTGAGATCATTTGGGTGAGAAATGAGAGAGATATGAGCATATGAGTGAATTCCTAGGTTGCTGGTTTTTAATTTAAAAGTGCAGATTTGTGGAAAAACAGAATTTGTATTTTGAACATTGGAAGGTTTATTGTTTTGGCTCTTCTAATCATTCTAAGAAGAGATCTTTTGATGTAATGTTAAGCTCTCAAATTCCTATGCTACCAGCAGGCGAATGAACATCATTTTGTAAGCTGACAGTAGTACTGGCAGCGGTTCTTTAATCTTGCTCAATTCTGATTTGTAATTGCTTATCTGATATTCGGAAGTTGTTTTTGTAATATCTAGCATCTCCGTCATATGGTAGCTCCCATTCCGTCTCGGTCTGGAAAGCACATTCTTGACGTCGAGTATTTACAGCATCATTGTTTAGTTTCATTCAAGCATTGTTTTTGTAATCACTCCGTCATATGGTCGCCCCTCACTCCGCATTGGATTGGGTAGCACATACTTGACGTTGAGTTCCCTTTCAGCATTTAGAGTAGAAGACCCTCTGACCATATGCTCGCCATCATCGGCGCCATTCTTGGTTAGAGTTGCTTTCAGCATAAGCAGTTTGAATTTAGATCCTCTGACCAATGCTCGCCATCATCGGCGCCATACTGGTTAGAGTTGCTTCAGTACGTTTGGGTTTATCTTCTAACCTTAACGGGTACTTTGATTGTAATGTTGTAATTTGAAATTTGTGAAAAACGAAAAAAATTGACTCGGAATATTTCAACTTCCCCAAACCCCATACAACATAAAACACATCTCCAATGCTAGGCGACCAAGAGAAACCCAAAAAATAGATGCAACAACTCCAAAATGACCTAGCACGAATCCCAAGGCAACAAGATAATGGTATGGCCCAAGGGGGTCAACTTCACTTGTAAATCCAGCTCCTTAATAAAAAAATCTGCAAATCAGCACCATGAGGCGCCTAAGCCATAGAAACATCAAGAACCCATACCCAAATTGAATTTCAAAACACACAATGACTTATGTGTAAATTTTACCTACAACCATAACCAAGCCAGCAACCAAAACTGGAAAATATCACCAAAATCTTTACAATGATGCTCAATCTGCTTGTCTGAGTGAGAAGTAGCCACAATTCCAACTAGTTGTTATCTTCCAAACACAAAATTGGATATTTGAATTCTTGCTAGGAGGTATGCATTCCTTGAAGCCATAAATCTGAAGCCATTTCGACAACAATTCGATAAGATAAATAATGAATGATGAAAATGAATGAGCAAGGCCTACTTTTAGAGATTTAAAGATGACTCTCCAGTTTCCTCCAAAGGGGACGTCCCCCTCACATCTTGGAAATATTTTAATTTTTAAATCACCTTCTCCATCCTTCACTTTGGCATCCAAAACCTCAAGGAGATAATAACTTTTGAAATATTAATATTTACCTCCTAATGTGGCATCCAACCTTAGAAATAATAAATTTACCTCTTGATGAGGCATCCACCCTCAAGAACCACATTAAAACAACATTAAATCGTCAATCACTAGGCCAAGGGGCCAAATAAGAAAATATAATATTAATTACTTAAATAATTTAATCCTCCAAAATGCACCTCAAAAGCCAAAAATCACATATACTCAACTGCTTTGCTTGAAGTGGAAAACACACTAGACTGCTTCCAATCAAGACACTACCAAAAATAGTAAATTCAGGAAAGTTGACCACTGCATTTCCATGTCATATCACTGCGAAGCTCTCTAAAAACTCATAAAGAATCTGCAATCCAAATCTCAAAACTCCCATGTGCTAGTTGAAAATAGCAAGTGCTGGGAAAGGTTGTCAGATGGAAATGCATGTTACACCATTCTGAAGCTCTCCAAAAACCCAAAAAACTGCACCAGACATGTATTAGAAACTCTCACATGCAAACCTTCAAAAATGCATGAGAAACCTCCTATAAAATAGGAAACCCTAATTTTTACCTCTACAAGCCTACGAGTTTCCAGAAATAGGGTATCAGGCATAGATGAGCGTATGGCTAAAATGGGGACATTACAGTCCGCTTTTCACAAAATTGCTTGTCCTCAAGCAATGCCACAACACTCCAAATTGTTTTCACCAAAACATATAGGATCTCGGGGTCCTATGTCCACCTTTGAAAAGACCCACCATGCTGATGTTGCTCCACTTTGATCACCCAGTTAAAACCCTTGTGCCAATTCTGCTCTAACCTCCCTTGTAACTCCAAAAAGTTACCATTAATGAAACTCAAACTGATAAATTGGGAAAGACTGAAATCAAAATCTAACAGCATCTCATGCCCAATAAACTTTGAGGAGTCAATATCTGCAATGCCAATGATTAGCACATTCCTAGGCATTTAGAAGAATAATCTAATCAACTCAAAAATATTCTCATCATCATAACTTCGCAAAGCATCAAACCGAGTCACAACAGCAAGTGTGTCTCCATCACAACTATTTGCAAAGGGAAAAACAACTCTTTGCAAGGTCATAGCAGTCGCATCTTCAAAACTCCTCAAGGATGTATAATGCCTCATTTGAGTAACTCTGACATATTCAAGGAAAATTTTGAAAATTTTCACCAATCTCTTCCCAAGAGTCTCAAAAGGTTGAACCAAATCAAGCAAAGGTTCGCTGCCCCTAACACTAGTGCGAGAGATTGAACAAAGATAACCACTGGAAAAGAACTTGAACACCATCCAAAATTGATCCGAATCACAATGAAACAGCATTTCCCACTTTAGAGGATATAAACCATCACTGAAAAGAGATTGTGAAGAGAAAAAATGAGTGTACCAGCTGCCCATGAAGTCTGAAATAAACCACTTAAAGTCTGATTTTAGGAAAATCAGCATACAAGGAATTGAGCAACTGCTGCAACACTAGAAATCAACATCCATAATATCACAACTGTTCATGCCCAAGGCTGGAAACATCCCCTCAAGAAACTCCAACCCATCATTAAACCATCCTTTGTTCGAAATATCTCTCCAATCCACCAGTAGATGAGCGAAAGGAACCATCAAATGATTGGTAAAGATGGGGACAACATCAAAGAATCTGAAAATTGAATCCTTAACCCTCCAAGAATTCATCTTTCCACAAGTATTTAGCTCCATCAACCCATGATGAGGATCCCAAGCATGGACACCCAATTGAAAATGATCTTCAACACATCGGAAAGAAAACTCAACACATCTCCAAGTGCTATAGTGAAGGTCATGTGCATACAAACTCATGTAATCAGCTGCAAACTTCAATGCAAAGTTTGAACATATCATGACCAACATTTTAGAATATCCACTAATCAACAATGTACAATCTAGAAACCAATGGGCCAAGTCTGAAAATTCTCCCACACTTTGATGCATATTTCCAAGACTTGACCAATTCAACCATCTTAAGATAGATAGTACTCTTCCATTGGTTAATGTTGAGTGAAGACCAGCAGGTTCAAGCTTGGACACCATTAAATGCTCATGTGCTAACCGTCTCAAGAGAGTGTTGCTTGGCATGAAGCTTGGATCCACCAACATTATCTCATGCTTGACTATAAAACCTTGCATGTCTAAAAGATAATGCCTCTTACCAATGTCATCCACATAGAAATTATCGATCACCTTATGATTAACCAAATCATGTGAAGATAGTGGATTGTTGTACACAATCATAGAAACAATATTTCCTTCATCCCTTTCGTTGGTGTCTTCATAGAATTCATGCACATCTTCTTCAACTTGTGGATGCCCATCATTAGTTGCTGATCCACAGAACGTAACGTGATGAATACCACACACATTACCAGTCATAACATCTACCTCATGGCTGCAAGCTATTCCTCCTTGTGGCAATTCTTCTTCCCAACTTAAGAGTTCACACTCATGATATACTTTCCAATCACCATCAACATCTTGAATCTCCTTAGTATTATGCAATGTTTCATCATTATGGAGTTCATTTATTCCTTCAACTATTTTCTTGATCTCCATAATCCTTGTATTAGCTTCTTGCTCCTTAAGTGAAGCTGGAATAGGTAATTGATTTTCTGCTTTGCATAAAAAGTGATGCGGTAAAGCAAGATCAAGGAAAAGCCTATCAACCTCTTTCTCCTTCTCTTGGTAGGCATCATAGGTTTCCTCTGCAAACTTAATGGCATTATCCCTATCTGAGAGCAAATGCAAATAATCTGTCTTTATTGATTCCAATGCTTCTTTGATGGTGTGCATCTTGGAAATAGTATCTCCATCCTTAACTCCATTATGTCTCTCTTCAAGCTGAAACTTCCAGTAGAGTTCTTCAATAAAATTATGTGTGCTATCAAATCTTGATAACACTTTAACAATTTTCTCTTCTGAAACCATTAAGTTATCCTTCAAAACTTGCGGCTCTTTAGGCCCTTGATCACAATTAGCAAAGAAGCTTTGCTCATCAAACATCAACTTTTTTGCCTTGTTTTCATTGACGTGATTTTCAAAATCAGCTTCCTTTCTAACCTTTTCATTGCATAATTCTTGAATAGAGGGCTTGTTGGCAAAATATTCAAGCAATGATTCATCAAAAGATTCCATTGCTTGCTCCCCTAAGCATTTCGGTGTCAAAACACCTGGATCCCATGGTCTCATGAGTATTTGATTTTGTTCTGAACAAATATGCCCAACAAGCTCTCCATGAATGGTTGGTTTCTTCAATACATCACATTTAGAGAGATCTAAGTCAAACATACTGGAGTTATCACAATAATTAGCTCTATCATTAGGAACTCCTATCTCAACAAAATCTGCCCCAACGTCATTCTGAAGGAATTTTGGCATGGGAGAGTCCCACTCATATTCTGAATTATCATCAACAAAATGATGAACATGCTCCAACTTAGTTGCTGTTTTGAGATTTTCAGTGACCTCAAACTTTTCATTAGCTGCATTTCCTTCAAATAAATCATTTTGAAGGTCTACCATACATTCTTCTTGACTAATGAAATCTTCTTTTTCATACAACAGCTCTGTAGGTTCATCTCTCTCCATTTCAACATGTTCTTTTTCTGAAAACTCAAGTGAGCCAATTTGATAATCTTCATCCTCTTTTGAAACTTTGGTTGCCTCTTGGCACTCTTTTGTTGGATGCATAGTCAAATGCATATTTGTAGATTCTTCTTGAAATTTTGCTACAAAACCCACGGGATGCCAAATTTCATTTCTTTCTTCAGCAAAAGAAATCTCCACATTATTTTGAACTGTCTTCATCAAAAGGGGCCTCAATTTCTCCTCACATTGATTAAACAATTCATTTAACAACATATCAGCAATAGGAGAAATCTTTTCTTTACGTTCATATACTTCCAAAAGGAGTGAATGAACATCTGGTGGAATTTCATCAATCTCTTTAATAGTGAGAACAAGCATACTCTTTACAGTTGCAATAACACTCTCTTCTTGTTCACTCCAAGTGGATATGAAAAGGTAGTAGATCAAGTGATCAATTTGATTTTGCATTTCCAAGTCTATTAGCAAGTTACTTGTCCTGAGATCTGAAAATGTCTTTAGGATAGCAGCTCTTTTGGGAAATTGACTGCTACCTGTTTCATCTAGATCTTGGAAACTTTCTACAATCTTATGAAGGATCTTCTTCATAATTTCATTGTCGTAAGGCATCAATGGTGCTAGAATCCTCATAACTTCACTAAAGCATGAAGTGACCAATAAAATTATTTCTTCCTTTGGATGCGCTATCCAATAGGGATGAATCAAAGCAATCATTGAAAGAGATAATGCCTTCTTCAACAATTCAGTAGGAGATTGTTGGACTTGGCTCAAATGATGTTCCAACTTAGTCAATATCCTCACTTCTTCACCTCTTGTCTGACATTCTTCATTGAGCCTTGCACCTACAATGGAAAGTGACCTTGCCAAACTTCTTTCCTCTTCAAAAGCCATAATCACATCTGACTTCTCGTGGTTCCTGGACTTCAGAAAATGTAACATCTTCGGAACATCTGAAAACTAAAACCAAACTCAGTTCTAACCTCTGGTGTAGAATATGATTTCTTTGTCACTCATCCGACAACTGAACTCAGTCTTTTCATAGGATGGCAGGGTCTTGGCTTTGATACCACTGAAATATGCCCCTTAGTTTCTTCCAAATTTTTTCACCACAAAATCCAGCACAACACCAATGATTAACATTAGCTCCCAAAAGATAATCAACTTGAAAGTAACCTTCACCAAGAATGTTCACCAAGGTCCTATTGAAGGTGAGGTGATAGCATATGGTGACGGCATCGTTAGCAATAATTGAATTGAATTATAAAGCTGGAAATGGAAAGAGCAGGCGGTGATCCGACCATGAAATTCCGCACAACCACTAATTCAATGGGGGGAAAGTATTACAATGAATGAAAAATCATTCGCTAATAGCAGGCGTCCGCTTTTCTGCAGGCATCCACTTGAGTAGTGGGAATACTCCACTTATTTAGTGGGTGAAATATGAGAGATACAATTGTAATATGCTAATGAAAGGAAAGTTGATACAGTACTACTATAATCAGCATTTACAATGAGCTTGTTGCAATGAATTTCATTAGAAATCTGCTCCAAATCAACTGCAATGTCAATACTATATCTCACTTTACAAATTGTGAATAGAAGACCAAGAAATATAGCATGAAATAGAAATCACCAGATCTGATATACAAGACCAACAAACTGAATGTTCAGACCAGCAACCATAAACTCTACCAAAACACTCAAAACTCCTTCACCAAACCCCATACAACTGAAAACACAATATCTCCAATGCTAGGCGACCAAGAGAAACCCAAAAAACAGATGCAACAACTCCATAATGACCCAACACGAATCCCAAGGCAGCGAGATAATAGTACGGCCCAAGAAGGGGGTCGACCTCATTTTTAAATTCAGTTCCTTAATTAAAAAATCTGCAAATTAGCGCCATGAGGCGCCTAGGCCATAGAAACATCAAGAACCAATACCCAAAAATTAAAATGAAGTTCAAAACACACAATGACTTATGAGCATTTTTCACCTACAGCCATAACCAAGCCAGTAATACAAAACTGGAAAATATCACCAAAATCTTCACAATGATGCTCAATCTGCTTGTCTGAGTGAGAAGCAACCACAATTCCAACTAGGTGTTATCTTTCAAACACGAAATTGGATACTTGAATTCTTGCTAGGAGGTATGCATTCCTTAAATCCATAAATCTGAAGCCATTCGGGCAGCAATTTGATAAGATAGATAGTGAATGATGAAAATGAATGAGCAAGGCCTACTTTTATAGATTTAAAGATGATTCCCCAGCTTCCTCCAAAAGGGATGCCTCCCTCACATCTTGGAAATATTTTAATTTTTAAATCACCTTCCCCATCCTTCACTTTGGCGTCCAAAACCTCAAGGAGATAATAACTTTTGAAATATTAATATTTACCTCCTAATGTGGCGTCCAACCTTAGAAATAATAAATTTACCTCTTGATGAGGCGTCCACCCTCAAGAACCACATCAAAACAACATTAAATCATCAATCACTAGGCCAAGGGGCCAAATATGAAAATATAATATTAATGACTTAAATAATTTAATCCTCCAAAATGCACCTCAAAAGCCAAAAACCACAAATACTCAACTGCTTTGCTCGAAGTGGAAAACACACTAGATTGCTGCCAATCAAGAAACTGCCAAAAATAGAACTTACTAAAAATAGTAAATTCAGGACTGCATTTGCGTGTCATATCACTGCGAAGCTCTTTGAAAACCCAGAAAGAATCCGCAATCCAAATCTCGAAACTCCCACGTGCTAGCTAAAAATAGCAAGTGCCGGGGAAGGTTGTCAGATGGAAATGCATGTTACACCATTCTGAATCTCTCCAAAAACCCAAAAAACTCCACCAGACATGCAGTAGAAACTCTTGCATGCAAACCTTCAAAAATGCATCAAAAACTTCTTATAAAATAGGAAACCCTAATTTTACCTCTAACGAGCCTATGGGTTTCCGGAAATAGGCTATCAGGCACATACGAGCGTATGGCTAAAATGGGGGCATTACATCTAGCACCACCCTTGCTTCCTTTGTATTATTTCGGCTCATGCACCAAGTATTTCCTGATGCCCTTTGCCTAGGTACCATCAATATTGATATCCTCACCCTCCACCAAAGTGCAAGTTAGAGCATTACTTCACACTGCCTTTCTACAAACCGAAGCACAAACCTCCCTCACCCCCACCACTAAGCCCTTCTTCCTTACTTCTTAAACTGGAGGCCTCTCTTGCACTTGCAACTCTCATTGCTTTCTTTCAGTAATGAGTAGTTGTAACTTGTTTCATATCTTGATAGTGATTCAAATGACTCTTCTCTGGAAGAGTGCATGTTTGAATCCTTTACAAATATTCCATCATTGTCTTCAATATTTACAAGATTGTTTACACTCGATCTAGTACATGCTTAGGAAGATGTTGCTCTTGTTGTTGGTCCTCCACATCTTGTTGGAGGTGATTCTCGAAGTACTGCTCTTTCTTTGGTCCCTTTATTATCTTATCCTTCTTCCCCTTACAATCAAGATTTGGAAGAGGATTATCTAATGGAAAATGACCCCAGGAGTAGTACCTTTCTTTCATTTGTATATATGTGTTTGCTTGATTGTTTTGTCATCCCCACATTTCCGCTTGATATTTGTTTGCTAGCCCCTTGTGTAGGACCCATGCTATCCTTGTAGGTACATGGATATAGGGGGAGCAAATTTCATGCCATTTTTCTATATGTATCTTACTTCCATCTATATGTTGTTTATTACTTTTGTGACATTTTGTAGATGATGTAGAGCGTCGAGACATTTAGGTCTCTTCCACATTGACTGAATTTTTTATTTGTTTATTACTTGTCATTCTTCTTTTGTATATGTAATTCTATAGGATTGGGGGATGATGATGTTTTTCATTTCCTTTTTGATGTTGATTATTATTCAGATTTATTGCATACTCACTCCAAACCTATAGATCCCTTCGTGTGCTTCATGTGATGTCTCCTGTTTCCATGTGACATCCCCACACATTGTGATGTTTATCCATGAGCACAATTTTGCGTGTTTCATGCTTGCAACATCCTCTTTGATGCCTCTTTCTTGTAGGAATCCTTGTCCTTTTCCACCATAAAATCAATTGCACTCTCTACATTCATGAAATTATTTTAAGGAGGGGCATCCATTTGCACGAACCTCACATCATTGCGATGCTCCTTGTAGTGTTGGTAGCATATGAAATACCTAGCAATGCAACAAGTGCTAGTTTTTGTGCCTTTCATATGTCCTACCTCTGTAGTTTATGAGCCACCTAGCGATGGCATGTGATAGCTTGTGTGATTTATATTTGTAATGGTGTAAATTTGCATCCTATGTACTTTCCCATTAATTTACCTTCATTTTAGCCTTACAAGTCCGATAATGCAAAAACCCGCCACTTTGGCTTTGATTTTTCTATTTGTCCTTGTCGTTTAGTGTCAGATAAGGGAATTTTTGTTGGGGACGCGCAGACGTCTGCGTGCCGCGTTGCCGTCCTAACAAGATTCTTGCATTAGGAAACGGTAAAGACGTTATGATTCTCTATCACTTGGGAGCATAACGTCCCCCTGCCAAATCTTGACTGCTGAGAACCACTATTTGCCTCCAATTTTCCCATTAGAACTCAATTCTTTGACTCTCTCAAGCTCTCTATTCATTTCATCAACTCATTCTCACTCTCTAACACTTCTTGCATCTCTATCACTCCTTGCTTCTATACGCTTCATACTTGGCTTCTACACCATCTTCTTTCTCTAGCGCCATTGTTATTGCAGGTTCTTAAGGCTCCACTTCATTGGTGCGGTGATCTTGTTCTCATTTCTCTATTAGCCTTGAGTGCTCGTAGAAAGGGAGTTGATATTGTGTCTATTTTCTTACTTGCTTTATCTTAATTGTAGAGTAGCATTTAGATTGTCATTTCTCTCTACTTTTTTGTGTCTATTCTATCTACTTCTTTATTGCTTTTCAATATCTTGTTGTCTTTTGGCTATCCATGGAGGTGGGAACACTGAAACGGGGACTTGATTGAGGCAAGTTCCAAAACACAGGCCCAACATTTTTCTTGTTATTGCCTATGTAGGTGCTATTCGATTGTTTGGAGCTAGTTGGAGAACTGGCCTTGAGTAAGTTGGCATTCTTCTTCTTTCTTTGTCATTTTGCTATTAGAGTAGCTTTCATAGAGTAGCTCATCCATGGAGCGTCCTCTTCTAATCTCCTTCCTGGACATCCCTCCTTTCTTGTAGCCTGTTGACATGCTTAATACAAATTTTGTGTCCTCTGCGGCTCTATCTTTTTTTTCTCCGCTTTCACTTCTTCCATGTGGATCTCGCATGCTCTGTTGAAGCGTAAGTTGGAGGATGACCTCATTGCAGGTGATGGTTGTAAGAAGGGTTTGCTTTCTTCGGAGGCTAGTTCTATGTTGGCTTGCACCGTCCTTGTGATGGAGGTAGGCCCCACATCTCTAGAGCTTGTCACTACCCCTTTTGTTGAGGCCGACAGTGAGTCTCAGGCATCTTGTCTTTCTTTTGTTAAGTTGACACAGGGCACTCCTGAGAAGTGCATGTTCAACTCAGTGGATGATATCTCGACTCTGTCTTCAATTTTAATGAAATCAATGACCTTTGCTTCATAGGAACTCGGTGAAGAGGACCTTGAGGGGCCTTCTTCCTTGGTTGTTGTTGCAGGTGAGTCGGAGGGTACTGCCCTTGCTATCCCACCCTTGCAAGCTTATATTCCTGTTGTGACCTTTTCACACATCACCCCATTCAAAATGGGGACCCCCTAATTTTTGCTCCGTTCCTCGTCTTTTGGCCTTGGTTTTGTCTCTTCCTCTCTTTCTGCTGTTTGTCCTTCCGGGATTGTGCCCATCATTGAGTTAAAATGTGAATTTCGGCCAAGTCCATACTATTAGGGTTTCTATCTTTCTGGTCAATTTGAGATCAAATGAAGTGAATAAATTGAAAATAAAGACTAACATTGATGTCAGTATGCCTCCAGCAGGCTTCCACTGAAATTTCATCAGATTCTGACTACTTACTATTTTTAGTAAGTGTGCAATTTCAGGGCATTCCTTCAGCGTTCTTGAGGTTTTAACAGTCACACTGCATTCAGAGCACATCAAGCTACTCACGGGCAAAATTTGAGCGAAAACGGGCAACTTACTATTTTTAGCAGTTCAGCTTCCGAAGCAGATTTCAGGGCTTAGATGCAAAGTTTTTCAATGCATGTCTGGAGATTCCTTTTGGGTTTTCAGAGACCTTCGCGACAGTATAACATGCAAAGTGAGATGATAACTTTAAGAGTTCAGCCTTCGGAGGCTATTTTTAGGGTTTGCATGTCAGGGTTTCCTTTGCATGTCTGCATATTCCTTATGGGTTTTTCGAGAGCTTCACAGTGATGTGACATGCAAACAGAGATGGTCACTCATTCAGCAACTTACTATTTTTAGCAGATGCATCCCGGCAGCTGCCTCCTAGCACTTCAGAATCACAAGCTGATTGCAATGCAACAGAAACGAGGAAAAACGGAGATCGTTTGATATGCATGCAAGGTGAATTAGGGTTTCCAGCTTCAGGTCCCGAAAAGAGGGGTAAAAAGTCAGAATTTTCGAAAACCGGTGTATACCACCACAATCAGCATCTCTCAAGCTATCTGCTGGTAAAATTTGAAGACAAACGGAGCACTTACTATTTATAGTAAGTCGTTTCAGAAACAGGCTAAAAATAGCAGGTCAATAGCAGGCGCCAATGTCAGCAAGCAGGTCACGTGGTGAGGAGCGTATCATTCGAATTTCAAATCAAACGGAGATGTGGGAGTATCAGAAATGAGCAATTACTATAAATAGCAAACCACCTTTAGAAATATGCTATTTTTAGCAGGACAACCCGAAATAGCAGTGTCAACAGGCCAACGAGGTCGTGAAGATGCAGTGTCTAAACTTTCAAAACGATCTGAGCTTCTGAAGTGTGAAAATCAAGGGACTTACTATTTATAGTAAGGCATGGAGGAACTGGCAAAGACGAAGAAAAAGTGACTAAGTCTGGAACTTCATCCTGCACCACCTTCCAAATGCGCCCATCTTCAGCTGGAGTTAAGAAAATGGCTAAGTGTTGAAAATCCTCCTGCCTTGCTAAAATGTGCCCACTTTGAAGAAGTTGATGGAAAATATTCAAAGGTAAACAGATATCCTCCTACCTAGCCAAAATGCACCCTCCTCACAAGTAAAATGATGAAAAATTTCTAAGTCTGAAAGATATCCTCCAACACATGTGAAATGCACCCAGCTTGCCTTCAAGATGGTTGAAAAACATTTTAAGTGTTGAAAATCCTGTAGCTACCCCAAAATGCGCCCATGCTTGGGAAGCTAGAGAAAGTCAAAAGGAAAGTCAAAGATGTTAATCCTCCACCACAGGTGAAATGCGCCCCCTTCACAGACATGAAGTGAATTTTTTTTTTTTTTTCTAAGTGTTGAGTCTCGTCCTGCTCATGCCTTGATATGCGCCCAAAGGAGAATGAAGAAGCATAAAAAAGTTCTAAGGCACAGGTTTCGTCCACCTCCTATGGCAAAATGCGCCCAAGTTCACAAGAGAAGTCAACAAGTCAAAACACGTTGGGAGTTTCATCCTCCACACATAGCAAAATGCGCCCAAATAAGGGCATGTAAGGACAAAAATGAAGAAGCTCAAGAGTCACAAGTAAAAGGCGTTTGAATGAGCTTTATCCTTCACACTATCTAAAATGCACCCATATGCCAAGGAAGTCAAAGAGGTCAACGTGTTTCATCCTCCACCACCTCAAATTTGCGCCCTTCCTCCACATCATGTAAAATGCGCCGAAAGTTAGCAAAGGAAAAGAGTCAAAGCTTGGCGTTGGAAGTTTCATCCTTCATGCATGCCTAAATGCGCCCAAAAGAGGCCATGTGAAGACAAAAGAAGGGAGATGAAAGGTCACAAGAAGGCGTGGTAAATGTTAATCCTTCACATATGCTAATACGCGCCCAAGTTGAAGTGAGTAAAGGAGAGTATAAGAGTGAAACGTGGTAAAGTTGATAAGTGAATAATATGCTAGGCATTGAATATTCTATCCTTCTTAACTAGTGAAATGCGCCAAGAGGGAAAGGTAGGAAGTGTGAAGTGAAATATACTAAGGCATTGGAAATTTCCAAGTGATAAATAATATGCTAGGCGAGGTATATCCTTCATGAAGTGCTAAATGCGCCCAAGGCATTCAAGAAAGAAAAATTTCTAAGTGAGTTGAAACATTAAAAAAATTTCTCACCACAGGAGGATGAAACAAAATTTTCTAAGGAAAAATTTTCAAAAGTGTTGAGTGATTCAAAAATTTTCTAAGGCAAAGAAATTTTCCTTAGGAGAAATATGCCCAAGTTGAAATAGTGATGAAATTTCCTAGATCACGAGCAGGATTGCCAGTGAAGGAGTCCGATGATGCCAGTTGCACAGGGTCAACAAAAATATTTTCAAGACAGAGCAACAAAGTACTCACAGGGATGAGGAGCTTGAACAAATTTGTTAAAAAATATTTTTCCAAGGTTCAAAATTCAAGAAAATTAAATGAACCCATTCGTTGTACACCCATGGGTCCGACGCGCTCTGAAGGAAATTTTCTTCTGGGTATTGAAGATCTTCGATGAGAAGTTGATTTCAAAGTCTTCCATGCTTCGCCAAGGCCTTCGGGATGGAGATTTTTGATGGGCACAGGATTGGTGAGTTTTCCTAAGGGAAAATTTGAAAATTTTCTAAGGCAAAGTGAGGAAAATGTGTTTTCAAGGTAAAATCCTCTAGACGATGAATTTGAAATGAACTGCCTAGGTGAATTTTCTCAAATTCTTCGTGAAGATAATCTTCCTGAGCCGGAGATGAATGAAATCAAAATTGTCAACGCTTCAGCTGGTGGAATAAATTTCTTGAAGATGCAGTTGAAGTTGACACCTTCAAAAGATGATCTTAAAGTACATCTCTTAATACACCCTTGAGTGGGTTGGAAATTTGACTAAGGCATGGAGAATTTGAGGATGAAGTTGGCTAGTGAAGACGATGAACGCTTGGAAGTTAAAACATGAAAATCAGGTAAGTAAAGAGAATTTATATTATGAAGTGTTCTAATTCTCTTCTCCTTGCTTGTTTTGCAGGTGGAACGTCGAGGCTAAACGGTGGTGACTTAAGGAGATGAAGTGAATACTTGGAGAAATGACTAAGTGTTGAGACTTAGTATGTGCCCAACTCAAGTGACAAAGAAGAAAAGTTTTCAAGGCTTGGGATGGAAGAAAAATGGAAACCCAAGTAATTCAAAGTTGAAGAACAACATCAAGGAGGAAAATCATCATCAAGCAAGAGAAAGAAAGTTGTAGGCTTGATGTTCAAGAATTTGAAGCAGTGATGACCGGACTTATCTAGTTTGTAGTCAAGAAGAAGATCAAGTGCAATGTGAACGCGTTTCTGGACTAGAATCTTCTAGAAGGATGGTGGCCATTAATGGCTCATTTATTACCCCACTCCTCTTGGTGGCGGTTTTTAGGGCAAATCTCGTTTAGGGCTGAGGTGGCACAATCTGGGCCATCCAGCCGATTGTAATCTGAGCCGTCCGTTGGACTTGGCCAGCTATAAAAGGGGCATCCCCCCTCATTTGTATCTCATTAGAATTAGATCAGAGTTAGGATAGCAGAGAAGGAGTTGATAGAGTAGAAAGTAGAGTAGTTTAGATTGAAGAGGAAGGAAAGTCTTCCCATTGAATACTTTGTAAGAAGTTGTCATGAATGCTTTCATAATAAAAGGATTTTCATTGATGGTGATTTCTTCTTTGTTATGAGTAGTTGTTGAGGCTTCTTCGTCCTTCCAATTCACGTAGCATCTTGAAGTAGCTTAAAGTAAAGTAGATTTCATTTCATGCAAGTACTTAGTAATTGTGGAATGTGGTGCTCGATTTGAACAAGATTTTGTTCGTCCATACCACTAGCGGGCTCACTGACGGTGGGTTCGCCCTTCGTGGTCAACTGGATTACTTTTCAAACTTAACTTCGATTGTGACTTGCGTGTTCATATGCATCGTCTTGATGGTGCTTGCATGTTGAGTTATAATTTGAACATCTTTCGCCACTCCTTTGAAGATTGCACCGGTTTTGTGGAAGCTGTTCGAAGCGAGGCAAAGCAAGGCTCGGTTGAAGTCCGTAAAAATTGATCGCCATGTCCCACGCCTTAGAGTAGAACATAAACTTCTTAGGCCCTACACTCATTTAAATTCAGTTGATTTCTGGTTAGAATTAGGAAACTTGTGCTCACTTGCCAAATCATCCAAATTACATGAAATCCCTTAATCCACTGTCTGTTGTCAGCTGTCGAACAATTGTGTAAGTCCCCTTGAAATACCAGCAAAATCACATCAAGCCAACTAAGACTATTCGCATTTAAGGAACCTTGGAGTTAAATGTGTGATCTATCTCGCAATCTTAGCATGCAGGAAACTTTGTTCAAGAGAGGATAGGGTATCCGTTGGGAAAATTTATTCTGTGTTGGTGCGGTCGTGAAAACCACGTCAACAATTCCCTCCCCTTATAATGATCTAGATTGGCAGCAGGACAACCTGCTTGTCGATGAGGACTAGGGTGCTGCCTCTTCTACATCTGTAGATTATATTTTCTTGTGTGTTTGTGTTCCCTCGTGCTTGTCTTTTTATGTTTGTGATCCTACTTGGAGGACCTTTGCTACCCTTGTAGGTACATGGATACAGGTGCAGAAATTTGTCCTACTTTTGTTCTATTTGTGCCATCATTCTTCTATGTGTCATAATCTTGCTTTTTGATATTGGGGACGATGTAAAGAGTTGGAGGCATTTATGCCTTCTTCCATGTTGACCCAATTTTTTGATTTGCTTTGTCTTCATGTGTCATTCTTCACATTCTGAGAACTTTCAGTATTGATGACACTTCATCATATACTATATTATATCTATCTATTTATATTTATGAACATTTTGACCCCGAATTCTTAGATCCCCCTGTCTCTTGATTTCTTTGTCTCTTTCTGTCATCTTCTTGATGTTGTGGTTTCAATGTGTTGTCCCTCACATGTGTGACACCATATCACGAATAAATCTCGCTATGTGTTGCGTGCCACAACATCCTTGACTCTCCTTTCTCTTCTTAAGATGCCATGTGCTCCTGCGCGCAACACACGTCATCCTAAGCTGGGGCTATTAGGCTTCTCTAATTTTCAACATTGCGAATTCTTGCAAAAGGATTTCTTTGTGTCCAATTGCTTTACGAAGAATTCCATGACAAAAGAATCCCTTGGTGAAAACTCTCATTTACCAAAAGGATGTATTCTCTAAAGGAGGAATCCTTAATAAAATTTTCTTTTGAAAAGGATCCCATAAGCTAAAGAGTTTGGAAATTTTCCTTTCGAAAAAGGAGTACTCTTTCTACTGAAAGAGTTTGAAAACTTTCCTTTAAAAAGGGAGCATTCTTTCCGACGTATTCCTTGACGAGAGATCTTTCAAAAGGATTCCTTAATGAAAGAATCACTTGTGGAAAATTGCGTGTCTTTCAAATGGAGCGTTCCTTCAAAAGGGCCCCATTGTGTCTTGATGTCTTGAAGGGTTCCCTGCTGAAAGAACCCCTTTTTGAAAATTGTTTTGTAAAAATGGATTCCTCGGTGTCTTGATGTCTTGAGGAAGATTCCTTTGTGTCTTTTATCTAATATTCGACATTGTGTGTTTTGGTGTCTGATGACTTATATCTTGGCATCTAGCTTGGGGGCATCCTGACTAGACTCATCTTTTCTATGATTGTCTTGTAAGGAAGTTTGTAGCAGCCACAGTCTTATCTATCTGATCAGTGTGTTTCTTGTGTCTTATCTAATCAAATTGTATCTTATTATGCTGGCTTGTGTCAAAATTGTGTCTCCTTGTGTCTTATGAAATTATGTCTATTATGATTTGCATTTTCAACTAACATGTTTGTCTGCAGCCTAACATGTTTGTGGTGAGATCGCAACTAGCTTTGTAGGATCAAAGACTCGTGTCAGTTCCAGTTGAGTTGTTTTTTTTTGTAGGGTATTTCTATTTTTAGCAGGGGTCAGTGGATGGGGTTGCCTGTGATGAGCCTTAGTGCATTCCAGTTGTTCTTTAGTTTGGGCCTTGGGATGATGATTTGCTATTTTTAGAATTTACTAAAAAATAGTTAGTCCTTTTCGGTGCTTGGACTACTCTGGCTTGCCAGTAATAGCATTTTCAGATGGCTAAAGTCACTTGGTGAAAATATTTTAATATTTGACTAATGTTTTTAAAGAATGTTAAAAAAAGTGACTTTTTATTATAAAGTTAAAAAAGGGGTCATAAAGGGGACTTAAAAAGTGACCAAGGCTCCTTGTCACTTCACTTAAGTTGTTTTTAAATGTTTAATTTATATTTCTTCACTTTGGAGAAAGAAAGATATTGAAAATTAAATTTAAAATCAAGTCAAAGCAAGGCGTGGGTTTAGGGGTTTGGGCACCCTCTTCATAAGAAAACATAAAAACACTTTGAGGCGTCATTTTGGGGTTTATGCTGGAGATTGTTTGTGGAGACATGCTGTTGGTTTGAAGCCAGAGATTGAAAATGGAGTTGAAGACGATACCCCTCAGTTCTAAGACTAGCCCCGACGGTGAAAGATCTTGCTTAGGTTGGTTTGGGTGTTTTCAGTTAAAGAACAAAACTGGACTTGCAAGGATGAAGATATTTCAGTACTTTTGATTGGTTTGCAGTAGGTTTTTGGTGTGTGATTGGTATTTTTGGTGTGGAGTGCTTATATTTTCAGTTTGGAGTGGTATTTTGGCCTTTTTCTAGAGTTTTTGGTTATGCCTGGGAATCATATTTTCGCTCACAAGTCAAAGAAGGTTGAAGATATCAAAATGGGCATTCAAAATATCATCATTGCTATCTAGGGGCCCCCTTTTGAAGCTGGTTGCAGAATTTTTGGAGAAGAATCTGATTTTTCCTAGCCAAGTCGACCTTCTTGAAAGGTACGACCCTCTTGGGAGTTATGCACAGGCTGTGAGGGATTAAAGGGAGGTTAAAACAACGTTTTCCAGAATCCTTTGGTGTGCTAAAAAGGTCTATGGAGCTGGGTATTGTCATCTAGCATCTTGGGATCAAGGCGTACTTGCAAAGGAGGTTTCCAGTTTGCTGATAGAACATCATTTCCAGGTCTGATATAGTGTTTAAATTCTGATTTAAAGTTGTTTGTAAGACTCTAATAACTATTGAAGAAATCAGAAAAATAATTGCTTCTGAAAGAGTTATTTTTCATGCCTTTTATGCTCTCATTATTGTATTGTTATTGCACAATGCTCAAAAACAAAACATGCAATGCAAACACCTTCAAATGCAATGAAAAAACCACATGAAAACAAATGCAATGAGCAAACAACAACAGGGTATACACATTTTTTTTTTGGGGTTGTCTATTATAGTATGTGTCAGAACCCTGGTGGTTCTCGATTCAAAACCCTAACTGAAATTTGAGGATTTTTGCAATTTTTGGTTTTTTTTGTGTTTTTGATGAATTTCAGGCAAAATACTAAAGCTGCGATTTTGCTCAATAAAGGCTAATAAATTCAAATAAATTCCAAACTTCATGCAATAAGCTCAAATTTGTTTAGAGAGTAAGGGCGCACCATTGTATTATTTTTTTAAGAGCTTTTACAACACAGAAATCTGAAATAAAAATGAATTACAATAAATTTCTTGAAGAACCTGATTTATTACAGCCGCCTTGGGAAGAGTGCAAATGTACGGCCAGCTCCAGATGTTCAGGATCCAAGCTTGAAAACAGAGGAATATCTTCTAAAACCCTAAGCGCCCCTTCTGCAAAAGACTGGAGACCAAAAGCCTGAGTGGATCTTCTGAAGGAAATAGTACGGCCCTTGCTGGTACGGCCTGTACAGCAGGTACAGCAGCATTTAATGAAGTACGGTTTCTTGAAAACTGTGCCAACTCTAATGAATGATCTCAGATAAATTCGCCTCCACTGTAGATGAATATCTCTGCTAAAAACAGATGAATCTGTCAATAAATCCAATCTGTAACTCCTGAATGAAGTCACCCAGATGCAAGCTTAAACTGGTATTGCACAGCCTCAGTCTACCTGATCTCTGAAGAGTTTTCGTTCTCCAGAAACGTTCGTCTGCCAGAAACCCTAAGGTTTGCAAACTCCAATGCTCAGAGCAAAAGACAAATTAGAATAACATTTCATAATGGTTCGATTTGTCTTGACTGCAAAATATATATCCTCTTCAATAAAATTCGACCCAAAGCTCCTTTTTAATAATCATTTAATAAAATGATTAAATTCATCTTTTCAAGACTTAGGAGAAATCTATTTAATAATTGGCGCTTATTTTAATGAATAATAAATATTCATTAAATCAAAAATTAATACTTTATTATAAAGTATATTAAATACTTTATAACAGGCCAAATTAATTAAATATTTAAATATTTCAATAAAGTGACTTTAATATAAAGTCAAATTATTAAATATTTAATAACTCATTAATTACTCCTTATTTCTCCGTCAAATCAACCAACTGCTGAACTGGGTCGATTCTGAGCTGAATGGCTGAACCAGGTGCCCTGCGCGAAATAGCAGCTTCCGCCTGACCTAACTTTCTAAAATTAGAAAGTTTCCTGAAAATGCTCATGGAAGATTTGAGGCCCAACCGATGGCAAGTGGAGCTACCAAACCGAGCAAGGCGCCTCGATGATCTCACGCACACCACATAGCCCTACGAGGATCGAAATTATAGGCTAACTCCTCGACAAACAGTGTCAGCTAAAATGGGGACATGACAGTCCGCCCTCCCTGAAATTGCTTGTCCTCAAGCAATCTCTGCAAATACAGCTGCACTGCACCACCTGGATCCCATGGGAAGTACCGGACAATGTTCCTGCTGGTCACCACTGACTCCTGCAACTCCCACAACTGATCAGCAAGAATAAAATACCATTCCCTATTAACCTCAGTGCGGTCCGGCATAGGATCAAGAAACTCAGAAGGAGGCAAGTCAAACGACAAGCAACACTTACCCCCTAAAACTGCACGAGATATACTATCATCCAGCATATCAAGTACGTGCATGCTAGAACTGTGCAACTGAAACAAACTGTGTACATGCGGATCAATCATGAAGCCATATGCACTCTGCACCATATACACACTGTGATACTCCTCCGTGAGCTGAATCTGAAATCCCGTTGCACTAGTAGGATCCCAAACGCTATCAACATTACTCTGCTCAAGACCAGGATCAGGTGAGTGACCCATATCAAACTCAAAGAGTGGATTGTCGTATGAAGATATAACATTCATCTCAAACAATGGATTGGTCACAAACGGAACCAAACCACTAGGCTGATCCCAAACGACTGCCTCAGAACCCCCGGGGTACTGAGCATAACCATGCCTGATCTGCACAAAATCCTCCTCTACCTTCTCGCTCTTCCCACTAACGAGAGAGATAGAACGAAGGCTGCCATCTGTAATACCCCTCAACACATATTTCTTGCCCTGTACCTCGAATCTCATCTCCATTTTAGGCAAGTTGAGGGTAAACACACTGATGTCCTGAAGCCATCTCATACCCAACACTAAATCCATCCCACCCAGGTTGACTACATAAAAGTCTGCCTGCAACTCATAATCATTCAGCATGAGAGTGAGATTACAAATCCGTCGAGTGCAAGTGAGGGTATATCCATCTGCCACCCGAACTCTGAATCCAGCGAAATCCTCTGTCTGGAGTCTACATCTGCTGACGAAGCTCTCATCAATGAAATTGTGTGTGGCTCCAGTGTCGAGCATAGCAATACATCGCTGTCCTTCCACTGATCCCCTGAACCTGAATGAGTCATCCCGTACACTAGTAGATAATACCAACGGGGATAAGTTGGCATCGGGCCCAAACTCTGTAGAGGCATTCCCGGCCTCTGCATGTTTTGAAACAACCTGCTGGTCTGAATCATCAGACTCGTCATCATCATAGTAAACCCACATGGCGCGGTTGGCTCTGCCCTTCGGTCTCAAAGGACAATCATGCTCCTTGCTGTAGGGTGCTTTGCACCAATAACAGAGTTGTTTCTTCCTACATTCCTCCCGAGTTGTATCATCAATTCTCGCAACTGGTTTCCTTTTTGGTTCTGCAACTGGTGTCTGACTCTCCTCGACAGGCAAGTTATTTGTTTTAGGCTGAAATTGTTTCTTCGGAGCAGCAAGCTCCATACTCCTTGCCTTCCGCATCGCCTCCTGAAGAGTAGTAGGATCAAACGCCTTGACCCAACCTCTCATGGGTTCTGTCAAACCCTCAACGAATAGTATGATAAGTCTCCACTCCGAAATCCCTGTCACCATGACTGCCACTCTCTGAAATTCACCAATATATGCATCCAGGCTACCTGTCTGTCTGAGCTGAGCCAACTCTCTGAAGTACAATTCCGGATCCTTCTTATCAAATCTCTCTATCAGTCTGCTAGTGAACTCCTGATAGGTATTAACCGCATGATGGCCTAACGTATACATGCCGTGGTGCCACCAATCATGTGCTACTCCGTCAAGATGTAAAGTAGCAAATTTAATTGCCTCATCCTCCTGCATAGGCCTAAGTGACAAGTAATTGTCCAGTTTCTGGACCCAAGACCTCGCTGATGTCTTTTCAGACCCGTCAAAATATGGTAATGTAATCTTGCTCACCGCATACTGCAAATCCCTGTTCACCTGTGGCTGCGGCTACTGATACTGTGGGGGTCTGCGGTCAAATCTGCCTCCTCCCCTGGGTTTATAAACATCTATAAACTCATGAAATGTAAGTGCCTGCCGGATCTCAGGTGCTAGTGACATGTACTCACCATGAAATCTCGTCAAGTCTGCCACGGACATGCCATTGTGTGGCTGAAACTCCTGATGCTGCCCCTGATGCTCTGCCCCTGGAGTCTGTGGTGGAGTCTCCCTAGGTAAGAAAGTAGGCTGACCTGGCCTACGCTCCTGGTAGATCGGTGACGGCTATCTAGGTACGGATGCCAATGGCTGATCCACTGGTGCAGTCCCACTCGTCTGTCCAATCTGAATGTAGTGTGGCTGTGTGGGCATACACTGTCTAATGGTACCCATCAGCTGAGACATCATATCCATCATATTATCGTGCCTCCGTCTAAACTCCTCCTCGGTAATATCACCCTCTGCATGCGCCTTCCCTGGATCCTTGCGAGTCTCTGAGGAAGTCTCACGTTCTGCCATTAGGGTTGCAACACTGTTTTCACTACCGTCAGAACTGGATCTGTGAATACCAAGCACCCCTGACACTGTCTGACCTTCAGGGATAGGTGGACCTGTCCAATCCTCGTCTTTGCCTGTCCCTACACCTTTAAAGTATACTGAATGGTATCTCTGTTCATGAAAAAGCACTAAAAAACACACCGTATTCTGAAAAAGCACTGAAAAAGCACAGGATGGCAGGGGATCTGTGCTCTGATACCACTGTCAGAACCCTGTGGTTCTCGATTCAAAACCCTACGTTTTTGGGGTTTTTGCAATTTTTGGATTTTTTGTGTTTTTGATGAATTTCAGGCAAAATACTAAAGCTGCGATTTTGCTCAATAAATGCTAATAAATTCAAATAAATTCCAAACTTCATGCAATAAGCTCAAATTTGTTCAGAGAGTAAGGGCGCACCATTGTATTATTTTTTTAAGAGCTTTTACAACACAGAAATCTGAAATAAAAATGAATTACAATAAATTTCTTGAAGAACCTGATTTATTACAGCCGCCTTGGGAAGAGTGCAAATGTACGGCCAGCTCCAGATGTTCAGGATCCAAGCTTGAAAACAGAGGAATATCTTCTAAAACCCTAAGCGCCCCTTCTGCAAAAGACTGGAGACCAAAAGCCTGAGTGGATCTTCTGAAGGAAATAGTACGGCCCTTGCTGGTACGGCCTGTACAGCAGGTACAGCAGCATTTAATGAAGTACGGTTTCTTGAAAACTGTGCCAACTCTAATGAATGATCTCAGATAAATTCGCCTCCACTGTAGATGAATATCTCTGCTAAAAACTGATGAATCTGTCAATAAATCCAATCTGTAACTCCTGAATGAAGTCACCCAGATGCAAGCTTAAACTGGTATTGCACAGCCTCAGTCTGCCTGATCTCTGAAGAGTTTTCGTTCTCCAGAAACGTTCGTCTGCCAGAAACCCTAAGGTTTGCAAACTCCAATGCTCAGAGCAAAAGACAAATTAGAATAACATTTCATAATGGTTCGATTTGTCTTGACTGCAAAATATATATCCTCTTCAATAAAATTCGACCCAAGCTCCTTTTTAATAATCATTTAATAAAATGATTAAATTCATCTTTTCAAGACTTAGGAGAAATCTATTTAATAATTGGCGCTTATTTTAATGAATAATAAATATTCATTAAATCAAAAATTAATACTTTATTATAAAGTATATTAAATACTTTATAACAGGCCAAATTAATTAAATATTTAAATATTTCAATAAAGTGACTTTAATATAAAGTCAAATTATTAAATATTTAATAACTCATTAATTACTCCTTATTTCTCCGTCAAATCAACCAACTGCTGAATGGGTCGATTAGAGCTTGATAAGGTGAACGGGTGCCCACCTAGAAATAGCGCTTCCTGACCTAACTTTCTAAAAATAGAAAGTTTCCTGAAAATGCTCACTGGAAGATTCTGCGAAGGCCCAACCTGATACAACTGCAAATTGGAGCTACCAAACACTGAGCAACTGCCTCCGATGATCCTCTGCACACCCTGTTAGCCTACAAGGATCGAAATTATAGGCTAACTCCTCGACAAACAGTGTCAGCTAAAATGGGGACATGACAGTATGCCGGATCAAAGGTCTATTTCCTCAATGCTATCAATATATTCTCTTCAATCTCTTTCTAATTTAGCTCACATATGCATCTACACATATGCTCGCTAAGTTTGGAGCAAAATGCAATGGCATAAATTTGCACCACATGCAATTTCCTATTAATTTACCTTCATTTTAGCCTTACAAGTCTGATAATGCAAAAAACTGGCCGCTTTTGCTCCACTTTTTCCATGTGTCCCTATCGTTTAGCATTGATGAAGGGATTTTTTGTCGTGGACATGCACGCGTTGCATAGATGTTTGTGCGCTGTGCTACTATCCGAACAAGATTCCTGTCTTAGTAAACGGTAAAGACATTATGATTCTTTGTTACCTGCGAGCATAATGTACTGTACTGACTCTTGACCATCGAGAATGACTATTTGTCTCCAATTTTCCCATTAGAACTCAATTCTTTGACTCTCTCAAGCTCTCTATTAATTCCATCTACTCATTCTCACTCTCTAACACATCTCCTTACATCTCTATCACTCCTTGATTCGATCAGCTAAATACTTGGCTTCTACACCATCTTCTTGCTTTAGCGCCATTATTATTGTAGGTTTTTGAGGCTCCACTTCATTGGCGTGGTGACCTTGTTCTTGTCGTTTCTCTATCAGCATTTAGCATTTGTAGAAAGGGAGGTGATATTGTGATGTGCCCATCACAAAGGAGTATCTAAGGATAACGTGTATATATTTAATATATTTATACAATAACATATATATATATATACACACACACATTGAATATGAATCAATCAAGCAAACATTCATTATGAAGCAACCAAGCAAAAAGGATACAATTATGAAGGATGCGATCAGGAAGATGATTAATTTGTTTAGCCCATGGCAAAGTAACTAAGGCGGATAGTGGAAGGGAGCGACAATAGGCACTGAATATATAGCAATCAAGCAGACATTCATTATGAAGGAGCTTCATACTTGGCTTCGACACCATCTTCTTGCTTTAGCGCCATTATTATTCTAGGTTCTTGAGGCTCCACTTCATTGGCGTGGTGATCTTGTTCTTGTCCTTTCTCTATCAGCCTTTAGAATTCGTAGAAAGGGAAGTGATATTGTATCTATTTTCTTACTTGCATTATCTTAATTGTAGAGTAGCATTTTGATTGTACATTAACAAATATACAATAACATACAGTAACATATATAATAACATAATATATTTAATATGAAGCAATCAAGCAAGAAGGATACAATTATGAAGGACGCGATCAGAAAGATGATTAATTTCTTTAGCCCAAAGCAAAGTAACTAAGGTGGATAATGGAAGGGAGCGGCAATACCATACAGATAACATTAATAAATATTAATTATTCTTAACTAAGCGTTAACCAAAATCCATGTCCCTTAAGCAAGTGGACTACTTGAAAGGACATGTCTCTCCCACTCCACCACGATATAAAAGAAGGTTCATTCCAAACAGAAAGGCATCATGAATTAAGGAAGAACAAGGAAGATATTATCAAGGAAGCATCCAGATTAACACCATTTAATTGAGATTGATACTACTGGGTTATTTGGATCGACTAGTTTGAACTAGTGAAAACTATTGATCTGTGTGTGTAACATTTGCTGTTTCGCACCTGATTGCAAGAGTTATTTCTGGTATTTTAGCATCAATTCATTATTTTTGTTCTTAGATCTCTCAGAGTGGTATCAGAGCATCTTTCCTACCAACCTGTAGAAGAGAAGTGAATGCAAACCTACCACAGAAAGGGAACTATGGCCGAACAGTTGGCTTGAGAGCTTAGAACCTTCATGGAACAAACCAACGAAAATTTTGAGAAAACCAATCAGTTGATTCTCTAGGCTCTTCAAAACATGAATAACAATAATACTCATGAAAGGACCATTCTGAGGAAAGAAATACATTCGAACCATTCTGAAAATGAGCATTCAATCCAAAGTTCTACACTGAGACCAACCATGTCTCCATTCCTTCCAAGAGAAAATGTCGTAGAAGAAGTAGAAGAGCCAAACACAAATAGTGTAGAAGACCTTGCTCATATGTATGCCGAATTAGACTTTGCAATACAAAGACTCATACCATTCAAGGAATATTACGAAGTCAAAACCCAAGCCAATCCAAATAGGAGAAAGAACTATTCCGACAAAGACCTTAGATCAAGAATTAATAAGATGACCTTGCCATATTTTTACAGCTCCGGGAAGTTCACAGCACAATCATGGGTTCAAAAGCTTGACACTTACGTATCCTTAGCCCCATGACTGAAGAGAATGCCATTAAATTTTTTGTCCACCTATCAAGGATAGCTCATGATTGGTGGCATCATGGACTCGTCACCCAAGGCCATCAAAAAATAGTCACCTATAGGGAATTCACTCAAAAAATCATTAATAGATTCGATCAAAAGCATCCCGAGTGGTATTTTAAGGAACTCACTCAACTTAGGCAACATGGAATAGTGGAGGAATTTGCAAATGAATTCCAAAAACTAGCTGTCATGGTCCCCGACCTATTCCAAAGAAGGCTTACCTATCTATTCGTTGAAGGACTCGAGGAACCAATTAAGAACATAGTAAACCCATTAGAACCAAAAACCGTGGGGGAGGCAATTCAAAGAGCCATGAAAGTGGACTACGACTCTTCAAAGGAAACATCCTAAGAACCCCTCATTCAAGTCACAACCCAAACAAGACCAACAAAGAAGAGATAATAAAGAAAGAGCATGCTACTTTTGCAAAGAACCATGGATTTTGGGACACTAATTCCATGACAAGGAAGCAATCAAAAGAAGGGAAGGATTAATGAAGAGAAGTTTATATTTCAAATGCAAAGAACCTTGGGGACAAGACCACCAATGCAAGAAGGGACAAATACATAAAATAGAAGAAGCATCGGATGAAGAGACAAGAGAAACTCCTACCAGAAGGGCAAGATGGGACCCAGATGAACAAGGCACCTTAGCGGTCATCACTCCAGCAAGTGAGCATAAACCTTTTCAGATCAAAGGAACACTAAAAGGACAAAAAAATATTGCTTTGGTTGATAGTGGGACTTCCCACAACTTTATCATCAAAAAATTAGTATCAAAACAAAGATTGAAGGCCCAAAATTTCAATGTTTTCAAGGTAGCACTAGCAAATGGAACTATAAATCAATGCACAAAGATCATTCTCCAATTAGAGATCACCATGGATGGACATACCATAAGAGGAGATTTCTATGTTGTGAACCTACAATATGATGTGATATTAGGGATTCCTTGGATAAATTCCTTAGGACGCTTTACCATGGATAACCCAAACGTAGAAATCTGTTTCACACACAACGGACAAGAGGTTACATTAAAAGGACTGCCAAATGGATCCCCAAAAGTGGTATCTTGTAAAATGATGGAAAGGATTGTAAGGCATGGCCATGGTGAATGGAATGCATGGTATTAGATAAATCACCTTCTCATGAGAAAGCAATTCACATAGACGTCCAACCTATCCTAAAGAAACACAAAAATATTTTTGGAGATATTCCCCCTGTCTACCTCCAAAAAGGGGATTTGAGCACTCCATAGAACTTGAAGAAGGATCAAAACCGGTGATAACCACCCCTTATAGGCACCCCCGAAGATTCAAAGAAGAGATTGAAAAGACCATTAAAGAATTGATAGAAATGGGACACATTCAATCAAGTTATAGTCCCTTTGCGTCATCTGTAGTGGTAGTCAAAAAGAACGATGGCACTATGCGAATGTGTATAGATTATAGAGCTTTAAACTAGAAAACTATTAAGAATTGGTACCCAATCCCAAGGATAGATGAATTAATGGATGAACTCCATGGAGCAAGATATTTTTCCAAAATTGACTAACGGTCAGGATACCACCAAATTAGAATGAAGAAGGAAGATGTACCAAAAATAGCTCTCCAATGCCACTATGGGCATTTTGAATTCCTAGTATTGCCATTCGGCCTCACCAATGCCCTAGCCACCTTCGAATCATGCATGGACCACATTTTCCTCCAACAACTAAGAAAGTTCTTATTCAGCTTCTTTGATGATATCTTGATCTATAGCAAAACATGGGAAGAGCATCTCCGACATATTGAAGAAATCTTGAACATACTGGAATCAGAATCCCTTTACGCAAAAATGTCAAAATGTGAATTTGGGCTAGAAGAAATACTCTATTTGGGACATAAAATAAACGCAGAAGGGGTGAGCGTGGATGAGGAGAAGATTAAGGCCATCAAAGAATGTCCTAGACCAAGGACCTTGACTCAACTTAGAAGCTTTGTGGGATTATGCAGCTATTATAGGCATTTTGTAAAGGGCTTCTCCAAGATAGTCGCTCCCCTCACAGACTTGACTAAAAAGGGGGATTTTATGTGGAATGACCAAGCACAACAAACCTTTGAACAACTTAAGGAAGCCATGAGTACCTATCTTGTCCTTGCTATTCCAGACTTCACACTACCTTTTGAGCTACAATGTGATGCCTCAAGGGAAGGAGTCGGAGCAGTTCTCATGCAGGAAAAACATCCAATAGCCTTTGAGAGTCGTAAGCTATTGGAGACTGAGAAGCACTACTCCATCTATGATAAGGAAATGTTGGCTATTATGCACGCCCTAGCCAAATTTAGACAATGCCTAGTTTGTGGAAGATTCATCATCAAAACAGATCACAATAGTCTACGATACTTCATGAATCAGAAAGATCTTAATGATCATAAAAAAAAGTGGGTAAGCTGAGTTCAAGCCTATGATTTCGACATAGAATATGTCAAAGGAACTGTTAATGAGGTGGAAGATACTTTATCTAGACACCCCTATCTCAACACCATCACAAGCATTCCAAGAGATTGGAAAAATGACATTATCACCGAGTATGCCAAGCATGCACAAGCCTCAAAGATATTAGAAGGAAGAATACCAAATGAAGAACATAAGGTATGGGACGACCTTATTCTATATAAAGGAAGTGTACTTCTTGTTCCCCACTCCAAGCTAAAGAGCAAAATTATGAAGGAATTCCATGATAATCCTCTAGCCGACCACCAAGGGTACTTAAAACTTATAAACAGATTAGAGAGAAGTATTCATGGAAGGGATTAAATAAAGATGTGCTTAAACATGTACAAGAATGCATGACTTGTCAGCAAAACAAAGTGGAACAAAATCATCCAACGGGTTTGCTACAACCACTACCCACTCCCAACCAAAAATGGGAAAGCATTTCAATGGATTTCATAACTGGATTGCCAAAAGTGCATAGAAAAGATAGCATTTATGTGATAGTGGATAGAATTTCTAAGTATGCCCATTTCTTCACAATCTCGTCGGAATATAAAGCGCCTCAGATAGCAGAATTATTCTTTAAGGAAGTCTTTTGATTCCATGGGATACCCAAGACAATCATCAATGATTGGGATAGCAAATTCCTTAGCCAATTATGGCAAGAACTTTTTCGGCTAGTAGGAACAAGTCTAACCCCAAGCACAAGTTACCATCCGCAAATAGATAGGCAAATGGAGATAGTTAACAAATGGATAGAAGGTTACTTAAGGAACTATGTCACGGGGCAGCAAACAGCATGGATAAAATGGCTACACAAGCAAGTATTGTTATAACACTACCCACCACATGTCAATTGGAATGAGCCCCTTTAAGGCTCTATACGGATATGAAGCTGCTTCCTTTGGAAATTTGGTCATCCAAGAAAGCAAAGTACTAAGTGCACAAGACTTCATGCAACAAAATATCAACCTCATGAAAACTCTCAAGGAAAATCTGCAACAAGCCCAAAACCAGCAAAAAATCTATGTCGATCGACACCGCATAGAAAGGACATTTGAAATTGGAGACCTAGTATTTCTGCGGTTACAACCATACAAGCAAACATCAATCAAAAGGAGTGGGGTTGAAAAGCTCAAGCCACACTTTTATGGTCCCTATAAAGTTATAAGAAGAGTGGGCGAGGTAGCTTACAAGATAGAGCTACCAAAGCATAGCAAGATCCATAATGTCTTCCATGCATCCAGGCTTAAGAAGGTCCTTGGGCAGCAAGTCATCCCTTGTACTGAGTTACCTCCTCTAGACGATGAAGGACAACTTATCTTAGAGTTAGAATTTATCCTAGACACCAGAGAAAGGAAATTGAGGAATGGGATCATTACCGAGTCTCCAATCAAATGGAAGGGACTCCCCGAAGAACATGCCATATGGGAAAAGGAAGAAACTATTAAGGCATTTAAAGATAAGCAAATTCGGGAAGGGGAAATCATAATGGCCCTTGACTAGAACAAGAAATAAACTAACTATTGTATGTAATATTTTCAATATAAGTTAACAAGTCATTTCCCTTGCACAAGAACATCCTTTGAGGATAATATGTAATATTACATTACAATGATGAATGCATATAAGAATTAGGATGGATATACCCAAATAGGGTATCCATAAGGCCTAGGCAGAGCCAAGGTTCTTCCAAGGATCTTAAGGATGGTTACACCAAAATATAGGGTATCCATAAGGCTTGTGAAGTGGAAACTCGCTTCCAAGATTATAAGTGTAAATTTTAATGATCAGATTTAATGCACAGAAAATTAATTTAAAATCAGACAATAACACAACAGATACCTTGGGAAAACCCTCCTCTTGAGGGAGAAAAACCCAACAACAAAGATCTCTCTTATATATATAAATAGTGGCAACAATTCTCTTTACAATGACGCCAATCACAAGGCCAATATTTAGCACCTACACAAGATGCAATGACAGATAATAATCTGCACCTCCTTAATATCCAAATCTGCCCTTGAAGAAATTTGCAACCTGCACTTGAAGAAATTCGCACTTGAATGAAGTAAAGAATCGAACTTGCTTATGAACTTGATGATTACAATGAGAAAGCGAACTCTTATTTATACATCTTGAAGAGTCGCCACCTTATATTTAATACAAGTCGGCCAATGATGATAATATATATTCTTTCAATTAGATGCGTCCAATCGTTCCAAGAGAGGAGGTCGGCCATAACACAAGGGACGTGTTATTTCATTTAATGTTTGTTGCTTTAACAAATATAAATCTCTTCATAAGTATTGCACCTCTTGAACTCGAATAAATTAAATAGCATAATGCTATCATTTAATTTATTATCAAAAGGAGATTGCTAGAAGTTACTTCTGACGCTGTCCAATAGCATTAACAATAAGGATGGATACACTTAAGAGTAAGGTATCTAGAAGGCCTGGGAAGAGGTGTTACAACCTTTTCCCAGGATTATAAGGCTGGATACACTTAAAAATAAGATATCCAGAAGGCTTGGAAAGAGATTAAGTACAACAAAATGTTACAGTATTTTCCAGGATTATAAGGTTGGGTATACTTAAGAATGAGGTATCCAGAAGGCCTGGAAAGAGATTAAGTGTAACAAGATGTTACGATATTTTTCCAAGATAAGACAGGTATGTGGGACAAGAATATCAAGAGATTAAGAACATTAAGGCAAAGAGTTATAAGTTGCTTGAGGACAAGCAAAAACAAGAGGGAGAGACTTGTGATGTCCCCATCACAAAGGAGTATCTAAGGATAACGCGTATATATTTAATATATTTATACATTAAAAGATATACAATAACATACATATATATATATATATATATTGTCATAAGCCCAACTAAATCCAAATGAAGAAGTCACTCAAATGTAGTAGATAAATAACCACACCAATCAATCAAAGATCTGAAAGCTGATTAATTCGATTAGCTGAGCCAAGTTTCAGAGTAATATAATGATGTTAAATGAAGTATAAGTTGCTCCTTCAAATCTGATGATTGCAGCAGCAAGGCCTCTAAGTAATAATCTCAGTTTATGGCTCCTCTTCTCTTAATGTCTGAATTATGTGTCTTCACTTCCTTGAAGTCCGTCGTTCTCATATGCTTGACTCTCTGTCTTGTTTCTCCCTTATTGAAATCCTGAGTATGTTCTTTCCTCAGCCTGTGTCTCAGCGTTTGGTGTTTGATATCTTCCTCCTTGCTGTTCACGTGTGCGCCTTGTTGTCTCAGCACAGAATGGTATGATGTCTTCCCCTTGGTGTTGGCGTCTTGATTCTTCTAACTTGTCTTGATGGCGATTCTGAAATGTACCTTTGATCTTCTCCTGACGCTCTTTATTTTCTTCTTAACCGATTGATTTCTTTTTTCTGATGCCGCTTCTCCTCATCGCCTTCAACTAGATATAGATGTGATACTTCATTAGACACATCCCTTCTATTTTCATGCGTCCTTCAGATGATATGCGTCTGGTCATTTTCTAATCGTATCCTTTCATTACTTGATTATCTCTTATTCGTTTTTGTCTTCATCTTGGATTTGTGTTTGATGGCTGTATCAACAATTGATTAGTATAATATATATAAGTAATGATATTTTCTATTTTCATACAATTATATTTAAATATATGTATATATTGAAAAAGAAAATGTATTGAAACATATACTTATCTTAATTACTCTCGTATGATGGGGACATCACAAGTCTCCACCACGTGACTTTGCTTGTCCTCAAGCAATCCTTAGAATTTTTTTTCCTTAATCTCTTGATGTTCTTGGCCGGTACAGTGGTCTTCATCCTGGAAAAGGATTGTAACATCTTGTTACAACTAATCTCTTTCCAGGCCCTCTGGATACCTCACTATGGAGTGTATCCAGCCTTAAAATCCTGGGAAAAGATTGGAACATCTCTTCCCAGGCCCTCTAGATACCTTTTTTAAGGGTATCCGGCCTTAGAATCCTAGGAAAAGGTTGTAACACCTCTTCCCAGGCCCTTTGGATACCTTATTCTTAAGTGTATTCAGCCTAGAAATCCTAGGAAAAGGTTGGATCATCTCTTCCCAGGCCCTCTAGATACCTTATTTAAGGATATCCAGCCTTAGAATCCTAGGAGAAGGTTGTAACACCTCTTCCCAGGCCTTCTGGATAACTTATTCTTAAGTGTATCTAGCCTTATAATCCTAGAAAAGATTGTAACATCTCTTTCAGGCCCTCTAGATACCTTATTTTTAAGTGTACCCAACCTTAGAATCCTGGAAAAGATTGTAACATCTCTTCCAGGTCTTCTGGATACCTGATTTCTCAAGTGTATCCAGCCTTATAAATCTTGGAAGCGAGCTTTTCACTTCTCAGGCCTTATGGATACCCAATATTTTTGTGTATCCATCCTTAAGCTCTTACATGTATTGTAATGTAATATTGCATACTATCATCAAGTTATGTCCTTGTGCACGAAGAATGTCTTATTAACTTATTTTGAAGATATTACATCCAAAAGTTAATTTCTTGTTCTAGTCAAGGGTCATCATGTTTTGCCCTTCCTGAATTTGTTTATTCTTAAATGCCTTAATAGTTTATTCTCTTTCCCATGTAGCATCGTCTTCAGGAAGTCCCCTCCATTTGATTAGAAACTCAGTAATGATCTTGTTTCTTAATTTCCTTTCTCTAGTGTCTATGATGAATTTTGGTTCTAAAGTAAGTTACCCTTCCTCATCTAGAGGAGGTAATTCAATGCAAGGGAGGAATTGCTTCCCAAGGACCTTTTTAAGCCTGGATACATAGAAGACATTATGGATCTTGGTGTGCTTTGGTAGCTCTATCTCATAAGCTACCTCGTCCACTCTTCTTATAACTTTGTAAGGACCATAGAAATGTGGTTTTAGCTTTTCAGCCCCACTCTTTTTTATTAGTGTTTGCTTATATGGCTGTAGCCGCAAAGAAACTAGATCTTCAACTTCAAATGTCCTTTCTATGCGGTGTTCGTCAACATAGATTTTCTGCTGGTTTTGGGCTTGCTGCAAATTTTCCTTAAGGGTCTTTATGAGGTCTATATTTTTCTGTATGAAGTCCTGTGCACTTTGTACCTTGCTTTCTTGGGTGACCAAATTTCCAAAGGAAGGGGCTTCATATCCATATATGGCCTTGAAGGGGCTCATTACAATTGACATGTGGTGGGTGGTATTATAACAATACTTGCCCAAGTGTAGCCATTTTATCCATGCGGTTTGTTGACTCATGACATAATTTCGTAAGTAACCCTCTATCCATTTGTTAACTATCTCCATTTTCCCATCCGTTTGCGGGTGGTAACTTGTGCTTGGAGTTAGATTTGTCCTTGCTAGTCGGAAAACTTCTTGCCAAAATTGGCTAAGAAATTTACTATCCCGGTCACTGACGATTGTTTTGGGTATCCCATGAAGACGAAAGACTTAAAAAATAATTCTGCTACTTGAGATGCTTTGTATTATGATGAAATTGCAAAAAAGTGGGCATATTTAGTAAGTCTGTCCACTATTACATAAATACAATCTTTTCCATGTATCTTGGGAAATCTGGTTATGAAATCCATCGAGATACTTTCCCATTTTTGGTTGGGAATGGGTAGTGGTTGTAGTAGTCCAGCAGGATGACTTTATTCCACTTTATTTTGTTGACAAGTCATGCATTCTTGTACATGTTTGAGTACATCACTTTTTAATCCCTTCCATGAGTACTTTCTGTTTATACATTTTGTAGTATCCTTGGTGGCCCGCCCAAGGGCTATCATGGAATTCTTTAATAATTTTGTTCTTTATCTTTGAGTGGGGAAGAAGAAATATCCTTCCCTTATATAAGATGAGATCATCCCATATCTTGTATTCTTCATTTGGCATCCTTCCATCTAAGATCTCGGAGGCTTGCGCATCTTTGGCATACCTAGTAATAATGTCATTTTTCCAGTCCTTTGAAATGCTTGTGATGGTGTTGAGGTGGGGGTGCCTGGATAACGCATCTGCCCCTTCATTATTGGTTCCTTTAACATATTCTATGTCAAAATCATAGGCTTGAACTCGGCTCACCCACTTTTGTTGACGATCATTAAGATCCTTTTGATGCATGAAGAATCTTAGACTATTGTGATCTGTCTTGATGGTGAATTTTCCACAAACTAGGTATTGTCTAAATTTGGCTAGGGCGTGCATAATAGCCAATATCTCTTTGTCATAGATGGAGTAGTTCTTTTCAGTCTCATTCAACTTGCGGCTTTCGAAGGCTATTAGATGTTTCCTTTGCATGAGAATTGCGTTGATTCCTTCTTCGGAGGCATCACATTGTCGCTCAAATGGTAGTGTGAAATCAAGAGTGGAAAGGACAAGGCAGGTACTCATGGCTTCCTTTATTTTCTCAAAGGCTTGTTGTGCTTGGTCATTCCATATAAAGGCCCCCTTTTTTGTCAAGTCTGTGAGGGGAGTGGCTATCTCGGAAAAGCCCTTTACAAAACACCTATAATAGCTGCATAATCCCACAAAGCCTCTAAGTTGAGTCAAAGTCCTTGGCTTGGGCCATTCTTTGATGGCCTTAACCTTCTCCTCATCCACGTTTACCCCTTTTGCATTGATTATGTGTCCCAAGTAGAGTATTTCTTCTAGCCCAAATTCACATTTTGACATTTTTGCATCAAGGGATTTTGATTCCAGAATACTTAAAACTTCTTCAATATGATGGAGATGCTCTTCCCATGTTTTCTATAAATCAAGATATCATCAAAGAAGATTAGTAAGAACTTCCTCAGTTGTTGGCGGAAAATGTGGTTCATGCATGATTGGAAGGTGGTTGGAGCGTTGGTGAGGCCGAAGGGTAAGACTAGAAATTCAAAATGCCCATAATGACATCGAAATTTTGTCTTTGGTACATCTGTAGAAACCCTAGTTCCCCTGATTTTTGCTTCTGACTGAGTTTTGGTGTTTTTTTGCAATTTTTTTGATTTTTTTGACGTTTTTGAGGTTTTGGAACAATAAATGAAGAATGCGATTTTTGCTTGAAAGAAGGTAATAAATTTAAATAAAATAAATCTATCCTGATAACAGTAGTATTTGATGCCAATACGAATACCAGTCTATTATTTGTCCTTCTGGAATGATTACAAAAATTGTTCTACAGACATGCAATATAAAATAATGATTTTTATTGTAAAAACCTGGTATTTCTGCAACAGCTGAAGGTACAGATTTGGTACGGCTGCACTAATGAACTTCTTCTCCTCCTGTTTGGTAACCTCCAAAGCCTTCTGGAACCCCAGCGCCCTTAATGATGCAATCTGGAAGTCAAGTAAATAGGCGTTTCTCTTGCTTGGAAAAGTACGGCTGTGTGAAGAGGTACGGCCTGCTGTACAGTGGTACGGCTGAGCAGCAACAGCATTTATTAAATGTACGGCCTCCAAAATAAATGTCTAAACCCTCTGGAATGGTGCGCCCTGAAGAATAAATGACTTCTGAAAGAATAAACTCTCTGTAACTCTGTAAATAAACAATCTCTGAAGCTCCGTGATTCCTCTTGAATGAAGAAACCTCTGCTGCAATAAATCAAGTGTTATTTCACACCCTCTGAATTGCTTCCGATGGAGATGGCTCGTTTCCCAAGGAATTCGAACTTGAAACCCTAAAGTCTCTTGCTCAGATCAAAGTTGATCAATCTCAAAATCAATAATCATCATAATGGCACAAAACCCAATGCAAAAGCACTATATCTCTCAAAAGTGCGATTTCCTCAATAATAGGGTTTTAATAAAATATTCAACTTTTAATCTTTTAATTTCTCCATAGTCTCAGCCAAATATTTTATAATAATTTATAATGATCAATTTGGCCCCTTCTGATGATGGCGACCCCCTCAAGAATAATCACTTAAGTTATAATTTAATATTATAACTTTATATTATAATCATCAAATAATTAATATTTAATTAATATAATTAAATATTAATATCTCCCTCGTTACTCATCCGATGACTGATCCGTCTGAAGCTGACGAACACTGAAGTGATTCTGAACACTGCCAAAGCCATACTGCTAAAAATAGCAGGGGTCCCACGCTGCTTGCCAGGAACTGCTAAAAATAGCAACTTCTGCAAGAAGTCTCCGATCGAGCCCAAACGAAAGCCTACTGATCAAACTCTGCCAACTGAAGCTGAGCCAAGCTCCAGAGTGACCCTCTATCCAGTCTATCAGCCTACGAGGGTCGTGTGATAGGCTAATCCTGTACTCCGAGAGATGTCACTGAGAAGGGGACATGACAACATCTTCCTTCTTCATTCGAATTTGATGATATCCTGAGCGTAAATCAATTTTTGAAAAATATCTTGCTCCATGGAGTTCATCCAATAATTCATCTATCCTTGGAATTGGATACCGATTCTTGATAGTTTTTTGGTTTAAGGCCCTGTAGTCTATACACATTCGCATAGTGTCGTCTTTCTTCTTGACTAACAGGACGGATGATGCAAAGGGACTATTACTTGGTTGAATGTGTCCCATTTCCAGCAACTCTTTAATAGTTTTCTCAATCTCTTCTTTGAACTTTCAAGGATGCCTATAGGGGGTGGTTATCACTGGTTTTGCTCTTTCCAATTCTATGGAGTGCTCAAATCCCCTTTTTGGAGGTAGACCGGGAGGAATATCTCCAAAAATCTTCTTGTGTCTCCTTAGAATAGGTTGGATGTCGATGTGAATTGCTTGCTCATGAGAGGGTGATTTATCTAGCACCATGCATTGTGATATCCATTCTCCTTGGCCATGCCTTACAGTCCTCTCCATCCTTTTGCATGATACCACTTTGGGAGACCCATTCGATAGTCTTTTAAGTGTAACTTCTTTCCCATTGTGCTTGAAGCAGATTTCTAGATTCGGGTTATCCATGGTAAAGCGCCCTAGGGAATTTATCCAAGGAATCCCTAGAATCACATCATTTTGTAGGTTCACCACATAAAAATCCCCTCTTATGGTATGTCCATCCAAGGTGATCTCTAGTTGAGGGATGATCTTTGAGCATTGATTCGTGGCTTCATTTGCAAGTGCTACCTTGAACCCATTGAAGTTTTGAGCCTCCAATCTTCGCCTTGACACTAAACTTTTGCTGATAAAATTGTGGGAAGCCCCACTATCCACCAAGGCAATAATTTTCTGCCCCTTTAGTGTACCTTTGATTCAAAAGGGTCTATGCTCACTTGCTTGAGAGATGACTGCCAATGTCCCTTGTTCATCCGGGTCACATTTTTCCTTTTTGGTAGGAATTTCTCTTGATTTTTCATCTGATGCTTCTTCTATCTTGTGTATTTGTCACTTCTTGCATTTGTGGTCTTGTCCCAAAGGTTCCTTGCATCTGAAACATAAGCCTCTCTCCATTAATTCTTTCCCTCATTTGTTTGCTTCCTTGTCAAGGCATTGGTGGCCTACGACCCAAGGTTCATTGCAAAAGTGGCATGCTCTTCTTCTATTATCTCCCCTTCGTTGGTCTTGTTTGGGTTGTGACTTGAGTGAAGGATTCTTAGCTATTTCCTCTTTGGAGAATTGGATTCCACTTTCATGGCCCTTTGAATTGCCTCCTCCATGGTTTGGGGCTCCAATGGGTTTACTATATTCTTAATTGGTTCCGTGAGTCCTTCAATGAATAGATAGGTGAGCCTTCTTTGAGATAGGTTGGGGACCATGACAACTATCTTTTGGAAGTCATTTGCATATTCCTCCACCGTTCCATGTTGCCTAAGTTGGGTGAGTTCCTTGAAATACCACTCGGGATGCTTTTGGTCAAATCTATTAATGAGTTTTTGAGTGAACTAATTATAGGTGATTATATTCCGGTGACCTTGTGTGATGAGTCCATGGTGCCACCAATTGTGAGCTATCCCTGATAGGTGAAGGACAACAAATTTGATGGCATCCTCTTCGGTCATGGGGCTGAGGGAAAGATAAGTATCAAGCTTTTGCACCCATGATTGTGCAGTGGTCTTCCGGGAGCCATCAAAATAAGGCAATGCCATCTTATTAACTCGGGATCTAAGATCTTTGCTAGCCTGATTCTTCCTTTTGCTTAGGTTGGCTTGGGTTTTGACTTCATAATATTCCTTGAAAGGTGTGAGTTTCTGAACTGCAGGGTGTAACTCAGCATACATAAGCGCAATGTCTTCTGCACTATATGAATTTGGCTCTTCTATTTCTTCTATGACATTTTTGCTTGGAAGGAAGGGAGGCATGGTTGGCCTTAATGAGGAACTTTGGGTTGAATGCTCATTTTCTGAATGGTTTGATTGCATTTCTTTCCTTGGATTGGTTCTTTCCCGAGTGTTGTGGCTATTCATATTTTGAAGAGCCTAGAGAATTAGCTGATTGGTCCTCTCAAACTTCTCATTGGTTTGCTCCATGAAGGTTTTAAGTTCTTGGGCCAGCTGATCGGCCATGGTTCCCTTTCTGTGGTAGGTTTGCCTTATTTTTTTTTTTACTTTAACAGGTTGGCAAGATCGATGCTCTGATACCACTGTCAGAAGCCCAACTAAATCCAAATGAAGAAGTCACTCAAATGTAGTAGATAAATAACCACACCAATCAATCAAAGATATGAAAGCTAATTAATTCGATTAGCTGATCCAAGTTTGTTGATTTAGAGTAATATAATGATGTTAATGAAGTATAAGTTGCTCCTCCAAATCTGATGATTGTAGCAGCAAGGCCTCTAAGTAATAATCTCAGTTTATGGCTCCTCTTCTCATAATGTCTGAATTATGTGTATTCACTTCCTTGAAGTCCGTCGTTCTTATATGCTTGACTGTCTGTCTTGTTTCTCCCTTATTGAACTCCTGAGTATGTTCTTCTTTCCTCGACCTGTGTCTCAGCGTTTGGTGTTTGATATCTTCCTCCTTGCTGTTCACGTGTGCGCCTTGTTTTCTCAGCACGGAATGGTCTGATGTCTGCCCCTTGGTGTTGGCGTCTTGATTCTTCTAACTTGTCTTGATGGCGATTCTGAAATGTGCCTTCGATCTTCTCCTAATTCTCTCTATTTTCTTCTTGACTGATTGATTTCCATTTTCTGATGCCACTTCTCCTCATCGCCTTCAACTAGATATAGACATGATACTTCAACAGATGCATCCCTTCTATTTTCATGCGTCCATCAGATGATATGCGTCTGGTGATTTGCTAATTGCATCCTTTCATTACTTGATTATCTCTTATTCGTATTTGTCTTCATCTTGGATTTGTGTTTGATCGGCTGTATCAGCAATTGATTAGTATAATATATGTAAGTAATGGACATGTTCTATTTTCATACAATTATATTTAAATATATGTATATATATATGTATATCTTTTATCTATATTGAAAAAGCAAATGTATTGAAACATATACTTATCTTAATTACTCTTGTATGATGGGGAAATCACATGTTGGTATTCCTCACATAGGCCTCCAAATTTTGTCTCCAGTTTCGTCCTTGATTTACATTTATAATTCTGCACTTAGTTTGATAAAACTTTAAATCAGTAGTTTCCTTTCTCCTATCATTTTAACTTGTTAACAAACTATAATTTATCAATGTTAAAACACATTAGGATTAGGTATAATAATATGCTCTTTTTATTAGATTAGCTTCTTCGTTAAAAAGAGCTAGTTGACCCTAGTGTAGTGTCCAGTGAGATTGTTTGATGAAGAGGATTAGTTTTCTCTTTGTTGCATCAAATTTCATACACTACAAAAACAAGCTCATTTGCTCTAATAATTACATTAAATTCTCCTCATATTTAGAACACAGTTATACTAAAGGAGAGGTTTATTTGTTCTTCCATGTTGTTGCGTTTACTCTTGTTCATAACAAACTTCTATCTTATTAGTTCCTAGTTTAACACTATGATTGATGATGCATATATTGATTTAATATGATCTAAATTATAGATATATAGACCTCCTGGAAAGGATTAGTTTTTTTTTTTTATTTTTTATTTTTTAATTACTGTTGTTATTATCGGTCATACAACTGACTACTACTGCCCTCTTATCATTACCTCATTCATTTGAGAACTGTTGTTTATCATCACATGACCTCATTGACAACCCATATAGACCCTTTTTACTCAACAATTCATGAAGAAACTGTAAAAGAAGAATTGGCTTGTACTCCAACCTGATGAAAGTAATTTCTTCAAGGTATCTTGTCAACATATTGATCTGTCTTTTAGCATGTATCTCACATATATCCCCTAGGAAAAGTACTTGAAATAGACATCTCTGAATTAATTAGAAGGATAATTCCATAACACTTGTTCAAGGAATAAGTCCTCTAAGGTTCAGCACAGGGTTGTCATCAATCTAAGTCACTTGTGTATGTTAGTATTGTTTTGACAACCCTTTAAGTCTCACTGAAGATTAAGCAAAGCAGAGCTTATTGTAGCTGTAGGTAAAAATTCATTAATTGCCTACATGGATATCCTCTACTGATGAATATGTGAATACTTATTTGTCACATATTATCATAGTGAATGAAATCAAAAGTGAACAAGGATATTAGTACACACTTATTTTCATATCATGTTTTAGTATATTCTTCTGCTCTACATATGGACTCATGATACTGTTAAGGAAAGATGCTAAACAATATATGAAATTTGATGATGACTTAATTCATTCTTTATTCCTTCCATCTGACCTAATACATATTTCAGCCTAGAATTTCTCCTACTCTAAACACCTTGTTCATTAACGTCAGATTTTTAGGATACAGATTGTCCTCCTACTTAACTGGCAATTTTCACTTGTTAATTGGCAGAAAAAAAAAACTGTTGTTGTACGTGGCACTAGGAAGAAGTTCCCTGAGCATGTGGGGGGTTGAAAAGCCATCTTAAGCTCATTCATGTTTGAAGAAAATTGTGGGAAGATGTGGAATGTCATTGTACCTTCCATCAGTAAGTAGTTTATTACCTTCTAGACTGTTGAAAATAGAGGTCAAGTACACCACAAATTATTACAAAGAACTGACTTAATACATTTTCAACATAGTGGTTATTTGTTGGGTGAAAATTATGTAATCAGCTTTTTGATAGATTACACAACTAGGACTTCAGCCACAGCTATGTGAGATGTAAATCTCTCCTCTCAGAAAGGGGAGGTGCCCTTCTTACTGCTGACAGAAGCGATAGTAAAACAAACAAGTAATTACAAAATGTACACAATACTTACAAGGTGGGGGGGGGTGTGTTACATTCATCCTTCTCTCTTTTTTCAGAGAAGATGTTTACAATGCTTCACTGTTGGAAGTTCTCAATTCACAATAACTCAAAAAGAACAACAAGCAGTAATGCCAATAGCTCTATCTTGTCAAAGCAAAGCGTAGAGATACCATAAGTGATTAACAATAAACTAGTAAAGTAAAAGGGAAAGCTCAGGAAGGCACAAAGTCATTCCATAGCTTTATCAATGGTGGATCTATGAAAAGTGTGTCATTTGTCACGTTAGAAGCACAAAGTCTTCGTAGATGCAACAATTCCTCAAATAGCATGAACAATTACAAGCGCAAAGTCTTGTAGATTATCCAACCAAAGTATTCAAAGAGCATGAACAATTACAAGCACAAAGTCTTGTAGATCATTCAACAATAATATCCAAAACACAAATGAAAATCTAAATAATGGATGTAACACAAAGTTTACATAAATTACTTAGAGTCCTTCAGATTCCATAAGCTAATCACCACCAAATGAGATCAATTCATAAAAGTATCGAATCCAACGCAAAGTCTGGTTTGCAATCCTCTTCTTTATTGATCAAATTTCATTCACAAAGTATGAACGCAAAGTTTCACAATTCTACTTCAAAAAGGGCAGCACTTCGTTGCAAAATACTAAAGGATAAACTTTACAATAGAATTCCCTCACCTTATATAGAAAGAGGGATGAGCAAAATTAGGAATCTAATTGAGGAAATCAAGGAAAGTTAGGTGAGCGATTTAAGGAGATCTCACCTAACTTTGACCAAAGTCAAAGTGTAATTTGTTTTCAAAAGATTACATCTTCGAACTTGTGCAATTACAATTTGCAAAAAGACATATAAGATGTCAGGAAATATTTACAAGATGCATAAAGGGATGCACCGGAAATGTCTAACACTGGAGATCAGGGAGCCTCATTGTTCCTTGCTTGGGCGCGGAAGTCTTCATATTTTTTCCTGGTCTCCTGCATGAACTTCTCATCCGGACCAACGGTGTAATCCACAATGGTGTGAGTTCTCGTGATCGATCTCATGGCAGATGAGCGAACCTTCTTGCACCTGTCAAGATGCGTTTTCAGGTTATCCAATGTGAGCCTTGTATCACAAATGACATTCAGTGAGGCTTCTGAAAAGTCTGAACTGTCAATCAACTTCATGATGGCTTCTTTGAAGATCTGAGATATTTCTTTGGCCGGCAGGAAGATACAATTCTCTTCAAGAAGTTGACCTGGTAACTCCTTGATACCCTTTTCAAGAATAACACGATGTCCTTCGACATCTTCCTGCACTTGGTGGAGATCTTTCGTAAGAGATTGAATTACTTGAATTCGATGTTTCAAGGATTCTCTTACCTCAACGAACTTTTCTTTGTCAGGAATTACCCCGACTTCCACTAGTTTACTGAGCTTTACCTGCTTCATCTCCGACCACGACAGCAGGCATTTTTCCATATTTCTACACTCCTGGGAAAGTACACTTTTTTCTTTATCAAGCTCTGTGGTGAGCTTGGCCAACAAGGTAGTTTTCTCGTCTGCAACAATTATGATCTGAGATCCGTGTTCTATGATCTTCTCAACAAAATCATACAACACTCTGCCTTTGGAGGCAAACTTCTCAGCTTTCTTGATAGCTGGATCTTCAATACTTACCACTGTCAGCGATTGTGCATTAGTTGGAGATCCTGCAAGTCTCTTTACAACAGTGGCATAATGATCTGCCCTTAGTTTGTACATATTGCGAGCTTGCTCCATTTTATCCATTCTTCCAGCCAAGATATCCAATGTCACTTGCGCATCAGCCTTTGCACTTTCATTAGTAACCTTGCCAAGCTGGACTTTTGTTACTCTGTAGACTTCCATATTGACATCACCTTCTTCTTGTGGCGGTATGCCAATCTCTGCATACTTGTTGCCTATCTTGTCAACGTTTAGCCTTGAGTAGACTTTTGCCTTTTTCTTCCCTTTAGCCTTTGGAGGGACTATTTCTTCGAGGTCGAGCTCCTCTAGAGAGATCATTTGCTTCTTCCGCTTCGACACTTGAGATATCAGTTAAGGAGGAAGAAAGGAGGTGTGAACTTCTGGATTCAATGTCAACTCAGTTGTCATCGTCACTTCTGAAGTTATTGTCACATCTGAGGTTACCATGGGTATTGTAACAATAGGAGAAGTGTCTGTCATCATCGCTCTTGTAGATTGCACATTCAGCTGATCACGCATTGACTCATTCATGAAACGATTGAATTCATTTTCAGAAGTGATATCATACGTTGGTGAGGACAGGCTAGGAATGGATGATGGAGGACTTGACAGTATATCAACCGTATGAATGCTTGTCACTGAGGGAGTATCAAGCGAGGTTGATGGCTGCAGGAATAGTGGATATCTCAACTGCAGGAATGCATGTGGTAGGAATGGGTGACGAGGGAATAGGAGGTGGAGGAGTTCTTGAACTTGGAGGGGTATGAGGAACACTGGAAATCACAGGCGATGACATTCTAGGAATTTCCTCAACTACATTCTCAGGAGGAGAAGTAGTTCTTTCTTGATCATGCCTAGGTTCTTGTTGATCACCCTCTTGTCTCTCCGATTCTGGTTCACCTTTAGAATCACCTTCAAATTCTTCTTCAGAATCTTCTTCAGACTCTTGCCCGCTTACAGAAACCTCTTTTGCATCGGAGTCTGCTTCTACTGAGTCTTCATCTTCAGCAGATTGATCACTTGAAGTTCCTTCTTCATCGGAATCTATCTCCTCTGGAATAGACTTTTTACCATTAGAGCGAGATGGATCAGATTCCGTGGTTTCTGTTTCTGGGAAGGACTGGGTATCTTTCTTGCCAACAGTAAACTTGATCCTGGGACCTCTTCGTGAAGAAGTGGGAACAGCCGCTGATTTATTTTTCATGCGGAGTTCTTGCTATTGGCGAGCTTCTGCTTCGGATTCTTCTCCTTTCGAATCTGTTCTGAAACTTTTCATTTCATAACCATGCTTATGTAACCATTCTGTAGTGTTGGCTAGGATTGGCTTCAATCTCTCTCTCATGCTGGTAATTTCTTTCCTAGACCATTGAATTGCAGGTAAAGGCCTTTTAGAAACCTCTTGTTCATCATAGAGAGCATTCATGATATCGCCAGGATCTGCAAAATCCTCTGGTAGGTCAGCAATATCAAGGTCTTTGATCTGTTGAACAGTCAACCTACAATAATCCATTTTGCGAATGGATTATTCATCTCTACAATCGGCCCAGATGTCTTCAAAACGGTACTTATGATGATGACCCTTTTGTAATTTCTTTCTGACATCTCGGTAATCAAAATCAAACCTATACCTGCAGGTCTTGATTGTCATGATCTGCATTTCAGCATAAACATATTTGGCTTTTTGTACAGTTGGGATAGTATATCTGCCAATTGTCAGTGGGAACTTGAATCCACGCTTGTGGTTACTTCTTCGTTCTTTTTGCACTGAAATCAGCTATCTGCATGTCTCCATGAGAACCCACTTATCCGAAGGATAACGTGGCGGCATGTAAGGACAGCCAGTGTAGCACCCTACTCTCAAATAAGTAAACGTTGGGAATTGAAGAAATAGGCATCCAACTTTACTTACCACCTTATAAGCCTCATTAGATACCCTCCTCCTTTCAAGAGCTGGATCAAAATTGAAAAGCAAAGGAGTGAAGAAAGCATCAGTAACCCGCCTGAAGTGATGGAAGCTTTCCTTCAATTCCAGTTGATAGAAAAATCTGTACACAGGTACCATCATCCGATTTCCTTTTGTGGATAGACCTGGGAATTGTCTCATTACGGCTACTGCATACACCAAGTAAGAAGTCATATAGAATTTCAATGTGGAAGGCGCATTGATCAGCTGCTCGTGTATTTCATCACTAATCTGTTTTCCCCAGTCAATGTGCACCTTTTGTCTTCTTATAATCCTGATGTATTCATACATCCAATCATGAAAAGTGGATGATTCCGGCAAGCCTTTTACTCTGCTTAAAAATGTGATCATATCTTTGACGTCATCCTTGAAATCACTTCGCAGGAGTCCCTTTGGCCATCTGGAAACAAATTGTCTAGGCTTCTTCAACCATTGGGTATTTATTAGGTTTTTAGCCTTGTTGGGATCAGCGTCAAAGACTTCTTGTGCTTTTTATATAGAAATGTCAATGTATTTCTCCATTTGAGGAACCTTAAACACAATGTCAAAGAAGTCAGGGTCGAGTCTTAAAATCTCGTGCCCAGAAGAGTCGATCACACTTCTGCTTTCTCTGATGTAGTGAGATGCCACTTGAAGGACAAATTCTGTATTGTGTGCGGCTGTAGGGAACATAGCCACCAAATGCAGGTTACTGTGTACAATTTCTCTCATTGGATCAAGAAGAGGCTTCATTTTAGTTTTCTTTGCAAAATCAACCAAGTCTTGATGACCAACCTCTGTGTCTTTTATTTCTTCCACCTTGGAGACCACTACAGTCGACAGATAGACACCTTGATATTTATACTTCATTTTGCCTTTAGCTTTTGAAGAAGACAGAGGTTTACTGGCAGTCATCAAAAGAGACTAAATCTTTGATCAATCAACTTTGAAGATCCTGAAAAGAGACTGCAAGGTGTCAAGCCAGAACAAACATTAGTCGTTAGATAGCATGGGAATGCGCGAAACGAGCAACGATGACGGGAAAGCATGGAGCGGATGGCAAGGTACGCAAAACGATGTACAAAATGGAGGGAGCGAGTTTCAGGACTGAATTGGGCAAGTTTGAAATGTTTCAGGAAAAAATTGTGAAAAGTGTAAGGGCGCACTTTTTCAGCGCCCTTACATTTTGGGAAATTCTGACTTTAATGTAGGGGTGTTGAAAAACAACGCTCCTGCACTTCTCAGTGTTAGAAAATATTTCAAAATGCCAGGGCGCACTTTTTCAGTGCCATGACATTTTCTTCAGAAAGGAGTTTATTTCAAAATGCCAGGAATGAAAAGAACTTCAAACATCATTAGGTTTTGAAAACAAAAAGGCAATGTGTAAAGATGTTTGAAAACAACGCTTGGAGTTTTTGAGGCACAAAATGCTTGAAGTCGATATTTGGCGAACTGTGTTGGATTGCATTTAACTTTCTTTCTATCATCATTTTACAAATGAACAAAAACCATGCTACTTTACTCACAAAACGTGAGTTTCCTTTATGACGAGTATAGAAACATCAAGAGGGATAATGCGAAGAGATGTGGAAAACGTGGGAATATGAGCGAAAGGAAAAGAAAAACATTTAAAGAGGAAGAACATGCTAAGACAAACGATGGGTGACGAAGATGCGTGATGATGTTACAAAACGTGATTAGGGCAAGAGGGACCAAAACGAGCTCATGAATGCAAGACTCAAAAGACAATGGCGAATTAAAGAAAATGCGTGGGATAAGGAAAAACGTGAGAAGGAAACAAAGATTAGTAAAAACGCATATGTAAAACTTAAGATGTGTACAAAGTAATGAAAGAGAATGGAGAGAAAGTAAGGAGAACGACTCACCAAGAGGAAGTGTGAAATCTTCGAAAATCTCCAAAAACGTGTTTTGCAGCCTGAGAGGATTTTGCCCAGCGAGAAGGAATACAGTTTGAAGATCATAAACAATGAAAAAGGAACAATAAAACACTTTTAAGTAAATGGTAACTCAAAAACCTAACTCAAGTTGAGCAATTAATTTAGGCACAAAAAATGGCACGATGAGCGAAAAGAGTAAAACGCATGAAGAAATGCGCCAAGGCCAAAAAAAAGTCTAAGTCTGGATAAAAAGTGTAATAGCGCACTTTTTCAGCGCTATTACATTTTGGAGAATTCACTTTCATGTAGGGGTGCTGAAAATCAGCACCCTTGCACTTTTTATACTCAGCCAATTTTTTGGCTTGTGAGCAGGAGCGCACTTTTTCAGTGCCACTGCATTTTTCACAATTAACTAAGTAATAACAATGAGATTTCGCGAAGGGGCTCGTTTTGAAGGTCTTTGCGAGGCGAACATAGGGGGTCGTTCAAACTAAAAGTTTGAGACTTTGGAACGCATTTCAAGGTGGTGTGAAAATCACCTCGTTTTGCATGCTTGAAATTCACAAATCCTAGGAAACAGACAAGTTTCATAGGGGGGCTATCCGTGGAACGAGCGCTGCTAGATTCCGTGATAACAGCTGGCTCTTGCTGGGGTTCTTCCTTCAACTATTCTTTAAAACGAATGAAGGGAGAAGAATTCCAGAATTCAAGTGCCTTTATCCATCCATTGGGCTTAGAGTCAGGCGACGACGACGACGACAAAACTTAAAACATAAAGACACAAAAGGACTTAAAAATAAAAAGTATTTACATACCAACGCCAATTGCTTTACTGTGTAAAGTGCTTGAGATGTTGCCCACTGTGAGGAAGGGAAAATGGCGTTCCATCTCCGTATGCCAACAAGAAACTGTTCTCACCGTGCAACTGATGTATTTGGAAAGGTCCTGTCCATAGTGAGTCAAATTTCCCGTGCATACCTTTTGGTTCTCTTTGTTTGTCCCACAGGAGAAAGAGGTCACCAATTTGAAATTCCCGAGACTTGGCTTTTTTGTCAAAAAGCTTCTTCACTTGGTCCTGGTGTTCCATGATGCGGTCAGCCACTTGAACCCGGTTCTCTTCCAATTCGAAGAGATACATGATGCGCTTATCAACAGAGTTATCAAACATCTCATCCTCAATGGCCTTAGCCAGTTTGAGGGCTGGTAGTTCCAAAGTTATAGGAATTTCGGCATTCAATCCGTACAAGAGTTGAAAAGGAGACATGCCGATTGCTCGCTTCGCAGTTATCCTGTCTGCCACAAAGCGTCGAACAAGGCCTTGTGCCACAAACGTTGATTCTCATCCACCAGCTTGTGGATGATAGTCACTAGATTCTTGTTGCTAGATTCCGCCTGACCATTACCTTGCGGATAATAGTCGAAAGAATGTGACAAAGTTATGCCGTGTTCAAAACAAAACTCAGTAATCTTATTTGATGAGAAGGCGGAAGCATTGTCAGCAACAATCTTGTTCGGCACACCGAACCTGGAAATAATGCTTTCTTTTAAGAAACTGCACACTACTTCTGAAGTAGCACGCTTAGTAGGTATCTCTTCCACCCATTTGGTGAAATAGTCTGTAGTAGTCAAAACATAGATATGTCCTGCACTTGATGATGGATTAACTGCTCCTATGAAGTCGATGCCCCATTGCTGGAAAGGTTCTTCGATCACAACAGGTTTTAATGGCAAAGATGCCAACCTGGGTCGGCCGACAAACTGTTGGCACAATTCACACTTATGCACCCAAGAGTACGTGTCCTGGAAAAGTGTGGGCCAATAATACTTCGCTCTTAGGAATTTGTGAGCGGTTCTCTTTTATTTTTGTTGGTCGTTGAGGACTAGGGTGGTGCCTCTTCTACATCTGTAGATTATATTTGCTTGTTTGTTTGTGTTGCCCCGTGCTTTTCTTTTTATGTTTGTGATCCTACCTGGAGGAACCTTGCTACCCTTGTAGGTACTTGGATACAGGCATGGAAATTTGTTGTACATTTCTTCTATTTTTGTCATCATTCTTCTTTGTGTCGTAATCTTGCTTTTCGATATTGGGGATGATGTAAGGCGGTGGGGGCATTAATGCCTTCCTTCATGTTGACCCAATTTTTGGTTTTACTTTGTCTTCATGTGTCATTCTTCACATTCTAAGAACCTTCGGGATTGATGACAGTTATACATATACTAGATTATATCTATGAAAAGTTCTGACCCCAAATTCTCAGATCCCCCTATCTCTTGATTTCTTCGTCTCTGTCTGTCTGCTGCTTGTTGTTGTGGTTTCAATGTGTTGTCCCTCATGTGTTTGATGACATATCATGGATAGATCTTGCTATAACTTGCGTGCCACAACATCCTTGCCTCTCCTTTCTCTCCTTTGGAGGCCAAGTGTTCCTCTGCGCAACACACATCATCCTAAGGGGGGGCTATTAGGCTTCTCTAACTTTCAACTTGGAGAATTCTTCCAAAAGGATTCCTTGGTGTCAAATTACTTTACAATGAATTGCTTGACAAAAGAATCCCTTGTTGAAAACTCTCATTTTTGAAAAGGATATATTCTCTAAAAATGGACTCCTTGATGGAATTTTCTTTTGAAAAGGTTCCCGTAAGTGAAAGAGTCTGAAAATTTTCCTGTCGAAAAAGGAGTACTCTTTCTAATGAAAGAGTCTAAAAACTTTCCTTTGAAAAAGGAGCATTTTTTCTAACGGATTGCTTGATGAAATATCTTTCAAAAGGATTCTTGGATGATAGAATCACTTGTGGAAAATTGTGTGTCTTTCAAATGGGGTGTTGCTTCAAAAGGGCCCCTTGGTGTAATGTCCCCATTTTCGTAAGCATCAAAATTTGGAGGATTAGCCTATTATTTGACCCTCGTAGGCTAATACAATTGGCTAGAGGGTCTTGTTTGGAAGATATCAGGGTTGTTTCTTCTCCAGAGCTTTGGGTGGTTCAAGATTGGCCTTCGTTTGGTGGTTCAGGACTCAGTTTCACACTTACTATTTATTGTAAGTCAACAGGTCAGAGAGTCCAACGTTACTATTTTTGGTAAGGCACTTGGACATGTGGTGAGTTCAGTGTTGATCCTAGTTTTCACTTTGCTTGGCAAAATAAGGATTAATGTGCAAGTTATATTATTTAATTATTATTATAGGTGACTTTAATAATAATTAATTATTAAAAGCACATTATAAAGTTTATAATTGCACTTTATGTCTAATGGAGCCATGAGACATTAAAAGGGTCATTAATGATTTAAAAGATATATTTTTATTCACCTTGGTATGGGCGCTCATTTATGATAATTTATAAAGTGCAAACATTAAAATATATTTTAATGATAGAGAAGCTTCTAGATGGGTCGACTTCTTCTTGAGAGATTATAAAAGGGATTAACCGAGACTATTGTATGCATCCAGGATTTGATATTTGACTTTGAAGTGTTTTCGCTGTGGAGTGGAGGAAACCTAGGGTTTTTGCAATTTCTGCACATTTTGGCTTTGGAGAGCGTAGCTTCTTCATTGTATCAGCTACCTGAGGGTGTGAAAGACCATCTAAAGGTGCTTCGTGGATTGGCTTCATCCAAGAGTAAACATTGTGCTTCATCGGATTTACAGGAGAGATTCAAAATAAGGGTTTCATCATCTTTTTCAAGATCAGAAGTTTGTTTCCGGGTATTAATGCTTTCAATGTAATTTCATGATATTAATAACTCTGATATAATATTATATTTGTGCTTCAACATTCCCTTGTTCTGTAAGTTTTATGCATTATTTGGTGAATATTTCAAGAAAACTTTCAAACACGAAAAAACCATCAAATCAACAGTTGAAAAAATAGCTCAGGGAGAACTAGGGTTCTTACACTTGGTGTCTTGATGTCTTGAAGGGTTCCCTACTGAAAGAAACCCTTTTTGAAAATTGTTTTGTAAAAATGGATTCCTCGGTGTCTTGATGTCTTGAGGAGGATTCCTTTGTGTCTTTTATCTAATATTCGGCATCATGTGTCTTGGCATCTGATGCCTTATATCTTGGCGTATAGCTTTGGGGCAGCCTAACTAGACCTGTCTTTTTTGTGATTGTCCTGCAACGTAATTTTCAGCAGCCATAGGATTATCTATCTGATCATTGTGTGTCCTCTGTCTTATCTAAGCAGATTGTGTCTTATTATGCTAGCTTGTGTCAAAATTGTGTCTCCTTGTGTCTATTATGATTCACATTTTGTAAGAGACCAGGTGTCTCTCAACCCGATCATTGGTCGATAATACTGAGGTTTTTGTTTATTTTTCTGTATTTTGATTTTTTTTGTGTTTTTGCAATAAAAGGACAAATTGCGATTTTGCAAAGAAATGATTGGAAAAATAATATAAAATACCAGATGCTTGTAAACAACAGAATACAACTTAGATCTTGAAGCTAGATGATTTACTAATCTTCCCGAATGATTACAACTGCAATATTCAAACATTCAGACAAAAAGGCAAGCTATTTCTTGAAAACCTGGATAAGCTTGCAGGCACTAGAAAGAGAGCCTAAGATGGTACGGCTGAAAGGAAATGAGCAATGTCCCACCTCGAAACTGATGCAATGGCTCCAGAAACCCTAGGCGTCCAACTTGCAGAAGACAGAATGTGAAAAAGAAAAGCGACTTGCTCTGGGGAAGAATGTCATGTCCCCATTTTAGCTGACACTGTTTGTCGAGGAGTTAGCCTATAATTTCGATCCTCGTAGGCTGACAGGGTGTGCAGAGGATCATCGGAGGCCGTTGCTCAGTGTTGGTAGCTCCAGTTGCAGTTGTATCAGGTTGGGCCTTCGCAAAATCTTCCAGTGAGCATTTTCAGGAAACTTTCTATTTTTAGAAAGTTAGGTCAGGCGGAAGCTGCTATTTCGGGCAGGGCACACTGGTTCAGCCTTTCGAGAATCGACCCAGTTCAGCAGTTGGTTGATTTGACGGAGAAATAAGGAGTAATTAAGGAGTTATTAAATATTTAATAATTTGACTTTATATTAAAGTCACTTTATTGAAATATTTAAATATTTAATTATTTGGCTTAATTATAAAGTATTTAATTGTACTTTATAATATATTATTAAAAGGTGACTTAATGAGTATTTATATTCATTAAAAAGGGGACGCCAATGATTAATTATTTTTCCTAAGTCAAAAGTGCAAATTAAATCATTAATTTAAATGATTTATTAAAAAGGAGAATGGGTCGAATTTTTCCTCAAGGCAATATATACCTTTCACAGGCAAAATCGAACTATCATGTTTATTATTCAATTTTGTCTTCTTGCATCTGAGCTTTGGAGTTTGCAAACCCTAGGGTTTCTGGCAGACGATCGTTTCTGAAGAACGGAAACTCTTCAGAGATTAGGCAGACTGAGGCTGTGCAATACCAGCTGAAGCTTGCACTGGGTGATTTCATACAGAGGTCACAGATTGGGCATAATCATTTATTCAGACAGAGATTCACAGTGATTTCCATCAGACAGTCAAGGCGACTCAAGCAAGGATCATTTGTCATTGTTCTGGCACAAATCCCAAGGTGTCGTACTATTTCTGTACTTGCTGTACCAGGCCGTACCAGTCAGCAAAGGGGCCGTACTTTTCATTGTATCTGGGAAAACGTCTTTTTACTTTCACAGTCTGGAGTTGTATCTAGGGCGATTTGGATTGCAGAAGAGTTTGCACCTTTCTGAGAGCTTGGAGAACCCTTCATTAATTTTGGCCGTACTTTCTCTCTCCTGCTGCAGCCGCCATTTCTAAAATACCAGGTTTTTAAATAAATTCTTCAGTATTGCTTTCCTTGTTCAGATTTTTACATTGTAAAAGCTCAAATAAGTCAATATATTGATGCGCCTTGTTTCCTGAGCATGATCTGAGACATTCAATGCATTTATGAATTTTTTATGAATTTATTAAGCATTTCTAGAGAAATCGCAACTTTCTTTTTGCCTGAAAAAACTTCAAAAACACAAAAAATCGAAAACTTGCAAAAACCTTCAAAAATCAATTAGGGTTTGAATCAGAGAACCACCAGGGTTCTGACAGTGGTATCAGAGCACAGATCTCCTGCCATCTTGTGCTTTTTCAGTGCTTTTTCAGAATACAGTGTGCTTTTTAGTGCTTTTTCATGAACAGAGATACCATTCACTACATTAAAGGTGTAGGGACAGGCAAAGACGAGGATTGGACAGGTCCACCTATTCCTGAGGGTCAGACAGTGTCAGGGGTACTTGGGATTCATAGATCCAATTCTAACAGTAGTGAAAACAGTGTTGCAACCCTAATGGCAGATCGTGAGATTCCTATAGAGGCACGTAGAGACCCAAGGAAGGCACATGCAGAGGGTGATATCACCGAGGAGGAGTTTAGACGGAGGCACGATAATATGATGGATATGATGTCTCAGCTGATGGGTACCATTAGACAGTGTACGCCCACACAGCCACACTACATTCAGATTGACTGACGGCGGGACTGCACCAGTGGATCAGCCATTGGCATCCGTACCTCGGCGGCCGTCTCCGTCTATCGGGCGTGCCAGCCAGCCTACTTTCTTACCTAGGGAGACTCCACCACAGACTCCAGGGGCAGAGCATCAGGGGCAGCATCAGGAGTTTCAGCCACATAATGGCATGTCAGTGGCAGACTTGACGAGATTTCACGGTGAGTACATGTCACTAGCACCTGAGATCCGACAGGCACTTACATTTCATAGGTTTATAGATGTTTATAAACCCAGAGGAGGAGGCAGATTTGACCGTAGACCCCCTCAGTATCAGCAGCCGCAGCCACAGGTGAATAGGGATTTACAGTATGCTGTGAGCAAAATTACATTGCCATATTTTGATGGATTAGAAAAGACATCAGCGAGGTCTTGGGTCCAGAAATTGGACAATTACTTGTCACTTAGGCCTATGCAGGAGGATGAGGCAATTAAATTTGCTACTTTACATCTTGACGGAGTAGCACATGATTGGTGGCACCACGGCATGTATACGTTAGGCCATCATGCGGTTAATACCTATCAAGAGTTCACTAGCAGACTGATAGAGAGATTTGATAAGAAGGATCCGGAATTGTACTTCAGAGAGTTGGCTCAGCTCAGACAGACAGGTAGCCTGGACTCATACATTGGCGAGTTTCAGAGAGTGGCAGTCATGGTGACAGGGATTTTGGAGCGGAGACTTATCATACTCTTCGTTGAGGGTTTGACAGAACCCATGAGAGGTTGGGTCAAGGCGTTTGATCCGACTACACTTCAGGAGGCGATGCGGAAGGCAAGGAGTATGGAGCTTGCTGCTCCGAAGAAACAATTTCAGCCTAAAGCAAACAACTTACCTGTCGAGGAGAGTCAGACACCAGTTGCAGAACCAAAAAGGAAACCAGTTGCGAGAATTGATGATGCAACTCGGGAGGAATGCAGGAAGAAACAACTATGTTATTGGTGCAAAGCACCCTACAGCAAGGAGCATGATTGTCCTTTGAGACCGAAGGGCAGAGCCAACCGCGCCATGTGGGTTTACTATGATGATGACGAGTCTGATGATTCAGACCAGCAGGTTGTTTCAGAACATGCAGAGGCCGGAAATGCCTCTACGGAGTTTGGGCCCGATGCCAACTTATCCCCGTTGGTATTATCTACTAGTGTACAGGATGACTCATTCAGGTTCAGGGGATTAGTGGAAGGACAGCGATGTATTGCTATGCTCGACACTGGAGCCACACACAATTTCATTGATGAGAGCTTCGTCAGCAGATGTAGACTCCAGACAGAGGATTTCGCTGGATTCAGAGTTCGGGTGGCAGATGGATATACCCTCACTTGCACTCGACGGATTTGTAATCTCACTCTCATGCTGAATGATTATGAGTTGCAGGCAGACTTTTATGTAGTCAACCTGGGTGGGATGGATTTAGTGTTGGGTATGAGATGGCTTCAGGACATCAGTGTGTTTACCCTCAACTTGCCTAAAATGGAGATGAGATTCGAGGTACAGGGTAAGAAATATGTGTTGAGGGGTATTACAGATGGCAGCCTTCGTTCTATCTCTCTCGTTAGTGGGAAGAGCGAGAAGGTAGAGGAGGATTTTGTGCAGATCAGGCATGGTTATGCTCAGTACCTCGGGGGTTCTGAGGCAGTCGTTTGGGATCAGCCTAGTGGTTTGGTTCCGTTTGTGACCAATCCATTGTTTGAGATGAATGTTATATCTTCATACGACAATCCACTCTTTGAGTTTGATATGGGTCACTCACCTGATCCTGGTCTTGAGCAGAGTAATGTTGATAGCGTTTGGGATCCTACTAGTGCACTAGGATTTCAGA
>VDFB02059324.1:0-22200 GCA_007258455.2 Sequoia sempervirens | reverse complement strand
AGGAGGTAACCCTCAATTATTGCACATAACAAGAAATCTCAATATAAATAATCTCTGTATGAATCTGTAGAACCTCTGGTTGAAGCTCTCAACATGCACTGATTCAATTGATCTTTCACAATCTCAAGAGTGCTCACACTGAAGAGGTATCGTTCTTCAATGGTAGTTTGTTCAAACCCTGATCACAGGAGAATGCACAGGAAAAAATGCTCAAGGCAAAGTGAAATGGTCAAAAGATGAGTTTCATTTGCCAGAGAAATGCTTTATACCTAATTGGCACGCATTTCAAGAAAGTACGCCCTTTTTGCATCATTTAAATCTTTTAATATTTAATTAAGTCTTTCTCCATAGTTAAGACTTAATACTTGAGCGCCCTTTTAATATTTTAAGTCATTTAAAATATTAAATCCCCTTTTGAATAATTTAAGTGATATAAAAAATATTAAAGTCGATGTGACTTTAATAAAAGGCATTAAATTAAATAATTAACTTAATCACTTAAAAATTCATAACTCGCTCAAAACTATGAATATTCCTGTGCCGTTAGAAGCTGTGAACTCCTGAAATGCCAACGCTCGCTGTGATCCAATCACTGGCCACTGAAAAACAAGAACAATCAAACTCTCCAGAATGTATCGCTGACCCTCTAACCAATCTGGCTAGCCCACAAGGGTCCAATAAAGGGCTAACACACTGTTCCCGAGAACTGTCTAGCGAGGGGACATCACAGTCCGCCCTCCCCGAATTTGCTTGTCCACAAGCAAACTCAAAGCCGGATGCTGAAGAATACTGTCACTCTCCCAAGTAGCATCCTCTGCCGGTAGATCTCTCTACTTAACCAAGTATTCCCTGATGACCCGCCTCCGAAGATGACGTTCTCTGGAGTCCAGAATGGCCTCAGGTATCAAAACCAGTTTCCCCTCATCATCCAGGGGTGGCAAATCAATAGGAGTTACGTGTTGTCCCAACGCCTTTTTGAGGCGTGACACATGGAACACGTTGTGAACCCTACTGTCCACCGGAAGATCTAACTCATAAGCCACTTGACCCACATGTCTGACAACTCTGAAGGGTCCATAGTATCGCGGCTTAAGTTTCTCGGAGCCCTTCTTACGAAGGGTGGACTGCCTATAAGGCTGAAGCATCAGGTACACCAAATCATCGATCTTGAAAGACCGCTCTACTCGTCTCTGATCAGCATATTGCTTTTGCTGATTTTGGGCTTTCTGTATATTTTCCCTAAGTGCTCTCATAATATCCTGGTTCTCCTATAATAAATCACCAGCACTGGGAACTCTACTGTCACTCAGCAATAAGTCTAGAAAGCTCGGAGCGTCATATCCATATAACGCTCGGTAAGGTGTCATCTGGATGCTCATGTGATAGGTGGTATTGTAACAATGCTCACAGAGATATAACCACCTCACCCATGCCTTTTGCTGCCCTGAACTATAGTTACGCAAGTACCCTTCCACCCATTTGTTGACGATCTCAGTCTGCCCATCTGTCTGGGGGTGGTAACTGGTACTCGGGGTGAGCTCTGTCCTGCAAAGTTTGAATAACTCCTGCCAGAAGTTACTCATAAACCTGCTGTCCCTGTCACTGACTATACTGCTAGGCAAACCGTGAAGCCTGAATACCTCTCGGAAGAACAGATCTGCCACCTGGATAGCTGTATGTGTAGTAGTGATTGCGAAAAAGTGTGCATATTTCATCAATCGATCTACCACCACGAAAATACTATCCTTCCCTTGAGCTTTTGGCAAGCCCGTGACGAAGTCCATGGACAAACAATCCCACTTCCTCTCTGGAATAGGAAGCGGCTGTAGTAAACCTGCAGGGTATGTGTGCTCTTGTTTGTTCTGCTGACAAACAAGACATTCCCTGACATACTGGAGAACATAAGACTTGAGACCCTTCCAAGAGAATCTCTCCCGTACCTGCCTATAGGTCTTAAAGTACCCGGGATGTCCTGCCATGGGTGAATCATGTAATGACCTCAAAACCCTGTCCCTCATCTCAGAACCTGGGACCAATAAAATCCTCCTTTTGTAGATGATAAGGTCATCTACAAGTGAATACCTGTCATCCTGTACTGATCCATCTACTATGCTAGAAGCCCATGGGTCCTTAGCATACTCTGCTACTATCAGATGTCTCCAGTCTTCTGAAACCAGTGTAATAGAACTCAAGTGAGGACGGCGAGATAAAGCATCAACAACCACATTCTGAGTGCCCTTGACATAGGAGATGTCAAAATCGTAAGACTGAAGCTTGCTGACCCATTTTTGTTGCCTCTCATTAAGATCTCGCTGTCCAAGGAAATGCTTCAGACTATTATGATCGGTTTTTACAGTGAATTTACTACCAATCAAGTACTGCCTGAATTTGGCCATGGCATGCATGATGGCCAACATTTCCTTATCATAGATACTGAAGCTCCGTTCAGGACCTCTTAGCTTCCTGCTCTCGAAAGCTATCGGGTGTCGATCCTGCATGATAATTGCACCAATACCCTCACCACTGGCATCGCAATGTAACTCAAAGGGTTTAGTGAAGTCCGGTAGAGCCAAAACTGGACACGTAGTCATGAGAAGTTTGAACTTCTCAAAGCACGCTTGTGCTAGTGGTGTCCATACAAAAGCACCCTTCTTAGTCAAATCAGTTAGTGGCGCAGCATGCCGCGAGAACCCACTAACAAACCGACGATAGAAGGCACACAATCCTACAAAACCCCTGAGCTGTGTCAAAGTCGGTGTAGAATGTCGATGATGGCTCTCGAACCTTCTACGGATCCCATCTTACGACTCACTTTTGGCCCGATGATGTGTCCCGGATATAAAAGCTGCACACGCCATGCCCACAAAACTTTGCCAGACTCCTTAGCGAAGCATTACAAGGACTCCTTATCAAATACTCGATGCATAATCCATTGAACCATATTGATTTCCTCCCATGATTTTGCTATAAACGGGGATAATAGTCGAAGAACACCCAATAAAATTTCCTCAGAGCGGTATGAGCACGTTTAGCGGGCAGGCGTGGCTGGTGGACCGCTTGAAGCAGCAACGAAAGTCAGAAACGTACGGTGACATGCGACATGGGTTTTATACTGGGACTGCGTCCGTGACCGCTTTGTTCGAATGATAACGGCTTCCGCGGAAATTTTGGTATCGGCTCATCTATGGGAATAAGGACCGCGTTTTGTTATGCTGCGTTACGGTAAAACGGTCGACGCATTCTAAATTAATGCCATCCTTTTTCTTCACCAAAACAGTGATGAAGCAAAAGGGTGACTTACTTCGACCTAATGTGCCCCATGGCTCTGAATAGTTTTCCTCCGAAATCATAAAATGCTTCCGGGGCGGCTTGGGGTCTTGGGTAAAGGTGTAATGCGATGGATTTGAGTGCCTCATCCAGCTCTATAATATGCTCAATACCTCTATCAGGAGGTCTACCAGGTGGAATTGCACTGAACACCTTTGCATGTTTGATTCGAAGTTCCTGCACATCTGGATGGTAAGAAGAAGCTTGCTGCTCCAACTGTGAAGGCATTAGCTTGCACTCAGCAGCCCACTCTACCATATCATTACGAATCAAGCGTTCCATTCTCCGAAGTGAAATCTCTCTAAGGTTGCTGTCCTTGATGGCTTTAAGAATATGATTTGTGCCATCAACGGTGAATTTCATCTCCATGTCACGCAAATTAAGCGTGAACTCTCCTATTGCATGAAGCCACTTCATGCCAAGAACTATATCCGTTCCTCCCATATTCACCACATAAAAATCTGCCTTGAACTCAAAATTGTTAAGTTTCAAAGGCAAGTCAGGTATCATCCTCTCACAGTTGAGAGTGTATCCATCTGCAACCTTCACACGTATGCCTTCAAACTGCTGAGTTTGAATTCCCCGTTTCTCTACTAACCGTGAATCGATGAAGTTGTGGGTTGCACCTGTATCTAGAAGAGATATGACCCTTTGACCAGCTAGGATTCCACGGAGTCTGAAAGAACCCTCTTTCTGCATGCTGGACATATGAGCCTCCTTAAGTTCTGTTTCTACTACAATTTTTGCCTCATTTTCTGACTCTTCTCCATCTGTATCATAGATTGGAGCTTGCTGATCAGAAAAATCAGTCAACGCTTCTCCCTCATAAAACCACTCCATGTGCTTGTTTTTCCCTTTAGGTTTGAGGGGGCAATCATGATTAAAATCATACGGACCTTTGCAGTAAAAACAGAGTTTTCTTCTTCGTAAATCATTCATGGTTTCTCGATCTAAAGGGGCTGCAAATTTCTTTTTCTGATCTGCATTTTCAGCCTTCTTTGGATTTGATTTATTCTCCGTGTATGAGGTGGTAGGCTTCGAGCTAAATGGCTTACGAGGTGTAGATAGCTCCATGCTGCGAGCTTTCCTCATTGCCTCTTGTAAAGTAGGTGGATCAAATGCTTTTATCCAACCTTTCATGGGCTCGAAAAGACCTTCAATGAATAATATGATCAGCCTTCTTTCTGAGATTCCTGTCACCATCACAGATAGTCTTTGGAATTCACCAATGTACGATTCCAAGCTACCTAACTGTTTCAGTTGTGCCAAATCTCTGAAGAAGAGCTCAGGATCCCTTCTGTCAAATCTCTCTACCAGTCTATCAGTAAACTCCTGGTACGAGGTAATCCTGTCATGATGAAGAGTAGTCATACCATGAATCCACCAGTCATGTGCCACGCCATCAAGATGAAGTGCTGCAAAACGAATGGCATCCTCCTCAGGCATGGGGCGTAGTGTCAGGAATGTATCAAGTTTACTAACCCAGGCACGTGCTGTAACTCTGCCACTGCCATCATAGTGAACTAAGGTTAGTTTGCTGGTTGCCTGTCTGAGATCATTCTGTTTGTGTCTAGGCCACCTGTCATTCCTGTTCCTGGTGTGCTCTCTCTTCTGGCTCATGAATCTGTCAAAGTTAAGGTGCTCCTTAACCCTTGGTGGCAAGTTATCCCACTCATCATGCATAGCCATAATATTATCTGCAAAATTAATCTCACCACCTTGTTCAGCTTCGTCCACTTCCTCAACATCATCTTTGGTGAACGTGGGATATGTAGCTCTCTCATAGGTGCGTACTGGATCTATAATTCTCTGTGGCTCTCTATGGATACTACCATCTCAATCTGGATCCAGACTATGAGCTCTGTTTATTGACAAATTTTGAACATTCGTGCTGAGTTGTTGAAGAATAGTTGCCACCTGTTCTTGCCCTGCAACCATACCTCTAAGCACGTCTTTAGCTTCTCTGTCCTCATCCTCCCAAGTATTCCTGTGAGAACTTTCTCCAGCCCTGTTCGCCATATTGTCCCAATCTAATTCCTCCTCTTGATCTGCAAACGGAAATGGTGGAAAAGGATTTTGGTCGCCTCTCTGATTTCTAGGGCCTCCTCTGGAATAGAACTTGCCAAAACCCTCTTTATTTGACTTCATAAATTTCTCAAACCCCACAAGCTGGCAGGATGTGAGCTCTGATACCACTGTGATGAGCCCTGCTGGCTCTCAACTCAAAGCCCCAATTTTCTTAAGTCTTAAGGTGTTATTTAGTTTTTTTAGAGAATTCTTAATAGACAAAAGAGAAGGGGCGCAGCATATTAAAGCTTGTAAACTGAAATATCAAGCAATTTCTCACAGAATGGAAATGCAGAAGTTGTTAATATACTGAAACAATGAGATCATGAATAACAGACATACCAGAAAGTCTCCAGTTATTTTATTTAAAACAGTAGCCAGCTTGCCAGCCAAGAATGCTGAGAAACTGACAAAATGGATGCCAAACCTCCAGATTTGACTTCTCCCACTCAGAAACGTGGTACAATGCTCTGAAAATTCCAGACGCCAAAGATGAAGCACAGAAACCAGCAAAGAAGAAGGCGTTTCTTCAATTTCCTTCACACGCCTCTCTCTAGGCACAAATCCCAATGTAGGCCGTATGGCCAAGGAAAGAAAAGGTAGAATTTCTGATGGAAGCTTCTGAAACTGTAGAAGAATGCGCCACCAAGAGGTAACCCTCAATTATTGCACATAACAAGAAATCTCAATGTAAATAATCTCTGTATGAATCTGTAGAACCTCTGGCTAAAGCTCTCAACATGCACTGATTCGATTGATCTTTCACAATCTCAAGAGTGCTCACACTGAAGAGGTATCGTTCTTCAATGGCAGTTTGTTCAAACCCTGATCACAGGAGAATGCACAGGAAAAATGCTCAAGGCAAAGTGAAATGGTCAAAAGATGAGTTTCATTTGCCAGAGAAATGCTTTATACCTAATTGGCATGCATTTCAAGAAAGTACACCCTTTTTGCATCATTTAAATCTTTTAATATTTAATTAAGTCTTTCTCCATAGTTAAGACTTAATACTTGAGCGCCCTTTTAATATTTTAAGTCATTTAAAATATTAAATCCCCTTTTGAATAATTTAAGTGATAAAAAATATTAAAGTCGATGTGACTTTAATAAAAGGCATTAAATTAAATAATTAACTTAATCACTTAAAAATTCATAACTCGCTCAAAACTATGAATATTCCTGTGCCGTCAGAAGCTGTGAACTCCTGAAATGCCAACGCTCGCTGTGATCCAATCACTGGCCATTGAAAAACAAGAACAATCAAACTCTCCAGAATGTATCGCTGACCCTCTAACCAATTTGGCTAGCCCACAAGGGTCCAATAAAGGGCTAACACACTGTTCCCGAGAACTGTCTAGCGAGGGGACATCACTTTGAAATATAAAGCAAAAACTCACAAAATGGAAATGCAGAAGTTGTTAATATACTGAAACAATAAGATCATGAATATCAGACATACCAGGAAATCTCCAGTTATTTTAAATTAAGAAGTTGCCAGATCTACAGCTAGAAATGATGAAATCAAGCATAAAGGCACGCCAAATCTCCAGAACACATTTCTCCTGCTCAGAAACTGGACACAATGCTCTAGAAATACTGGACGCCCATGATGGAAGACTAAAACCAAGCCAAAGGGAGGCGTTTCACATTATTCCTTCACATGCCTCTTTCAAGGCACAATTCCCAATGAAGGCCGTACGGCTATGAAAAGAAAGGAAGGAAACCCTGCTAGAAACCTCTGTCTGTGAAGAAGGATGCGCCACCAGTAGGAACCCTCAATTATTGTAAACAATAAGCAAACTCAAAATTAATAAACTCTGTATGAATCTGTAGAACCTCTGGCTGAAGCTCTCAACATGCACTGATTCGACTGATCTTTCACAATCTCAAGAGTGCTCACACTGAAGAGGTAACGTTCTTCAATGGCAGTTGTTCAAACCCTGATCATAGGAGAATGCACAGGGAAAATGCTCAAGGCAAAGAGAAATGGTCAAAAGATTAGTTTCATTTGCCAGAGAAATGCTTTATACCTAATTGGCACGCATTTCAAGAAAGTACGCCCTTTTTGCATCATTTAAATCTTTTAATATTTAATTAAGTCTTTCTCCATAGTTAAGACTTAATACTTGAGCGCCCTTTTAATATTTTAAGTCATTTAAAATATTAAATCCCCTTTTGAATAATTTAAGTGATATAAAAAATATTAAAGTCGATGTGACTTTAATAAAAGGCATTAAATTAAATAATTAACTTAATCACTTAAAAATTCATAACTCGCTCAAAACTATGAATATTCTGTCTTGAGTCGAAGGCGTGAACTCCTGAAATGCCAGCTCGGCTGTGATCAATCAGCTGGCCCTTTGAAAAACAAGAACAATCAAACTCTCCAGAATGTATCGGTGACCCTCTAACCAATTTGGCTAGCCCACAAGGGTCCAATAAAGAGGCTAAGGTGTTACAAGACTTCGCCTAGACTTCATGGCGAGTCCGAAGGCGGAGTCTGGCGAGTCTTTGGGACTCGGTACCGAGTACTCGCCGAACTTCGCCGAGACTTCCGAGACTCGAACTTCAGACTTTCGAGTCCCGAGCCAAAGACTCGGCCGTCAGTTTTGTGGGCATGTGTGTTAAAAAAAACACATTTTAAAGTTTCATTTTTTTTTTCTTTTTGTTTTTATACTTGCCTCTATTCCTCCAAAAGGCACTTCATTTCATTTTCAAGCTAGTAAGAGAGAAAAAAGAGAGAAGAGAGCCAAAACACATTTGCATTGAAGGAAAATCAGCAAAGAGATTGAGCACCAAATGCTTATTGAATCGCATTTGTGCAGGTTCGTAGGTGATTTTGCTGCATCTAGAGGAGTCTACAAGGGATTGGAAAGAGATTTCCATTGATTTCAAAGAAGATTGAAGAGGTATGTTTGAGTTTTGAAGGTTTTTTTGTTTTTTTTAACCAAAACTTCATTTTCTATTCTTTTTTTCTTCTTTGTTTTTTCTATTTTGTTTTAGTGAACAAAGAACAAGTTACAAATAAATACAAACCCTAGGTGTGTGTGTTTAAGACTTTAAGTTTTTTGTTGAACAAACCCTAGGCATTCTTGCAAAAAAAAAAATAGTTTTATAGTTGCAAACTTGCAAACCCTAGGTTTTTTAGTTTTATTATAAATTATACTTTGAATGCTAATTTTTTAAAATTTATGTGTTATTGCAGCATTGTTTATAATATATATCTATAAATTGTCTCCATCATATTCAATTTCACCATGTCTCAAGGTAAAAGAGATCCTTGTTGGAAACATGCCATTGTTACCCCTGGGCAAAAAAAAGGAGAAATACAATGTTTTCATTGCGAAACTCTTTTTCTTGGGGGTGGCATTAATAGATTGAAATACCACCTTGCATGTATACCTTGCCGAGATGCTAATCCTTGCACAAAGGTCCCTATTGAGGTAATGCATGAAGTGCAAGTGCAATTGGAAACCTTTGAGCAACAAAAAGAGTTAAAAAAGAAGCAAAAAGATGAGATGGCAGCCTTGCGTGGAGTTGTAGATTCGAGTTCTTCCAGGCCTAAAATTCCTCTAGGGTCTTCACCTTCAGTTGTTGGTAGTGGCAGTGGCAGTGGCAGTGGCAGTGGTAGCGTTAGCAAACTTAGCATTGGGCCCAGAGTTCGTGGATCTAGGCTGGATTCATATATTTTGCCACGCACTACTTCGGGTTCCCAACCGTCTCTTGAGAGCATGGGTTGGAACAAGGATAAACATGATGCAGCCAAAGCTGCAATTGGAGACTTCTGGTTTTATTGCGACATTCCATTTCATGCAGCCAGGTAATTCTTCTTTTGTTTTGTTTTAAAATATATAGCTTGTTGCTTGATAGTTGATTCTTTATCTCTTGAATTTTATTTTTAGAGCTATGTTGAATTCAAATTGAAATTATACATTTTTCAATACTAATTAGTAATTACTAAATTTAATTTATTTGTGTTAGGTCTCCATATTGGCAAAATATGATTGATGCAGTTACTGTTTGTGGGGCGGGGTTCAAAGCCCCTAATGATGAAGAGATAAAAGGCCCCATTTTGTCCCAAAAAGTGGCTGATGTGAAAGTCAGAATAGAGGAGCAGCGAGAAATTTGGAGGAAGAAGGGTTGCACCATCATGACTGATGGTTGGACCGATAGAAGAAATAGGACATTGCTCAACTTTCTTGTTTCTTCCTCGGGTAAATATTTTACTTACTAAAATGCATTGCTTTAGTGATTAACAATCAAGATTTTAAATTTATATTTAATTGAATCATTTGTTTTGTTTCTTTTTCAGGTGGTACCATGTTCATTAAATCTATTGATGCATCCGGCAACTCCAAAAATGCTGAATTCCTTTGTGAGGCTTTGCGATTCGAGTGTTGAGCCAACCATGCAGTGCCTCGGGTTGTGAGCGCAATTGGAGTATGTTTGAGCACATACACTCCAAGAAGCGCAATAGGTTGTCAGTGCAGAGGTTGAATGATCTTGTTTATGTTCATTACAACCTGCGCCTTCGCCATAGACAGATATTGGGCACTGACTTGTCACCCATCACGTTGGAGGAGGTTGATCCACAGTCAGATTGGATCACTGAGGTCGAGGATCCTATTTTTACCGATGAGGACCTTGATTGGGTCGACCAGGCAGATCGAGAGGCAGAGGCAATAGCCATGGCAGAGGAGGAGGATAGAGCACGAGGAGACACCTTGGATGCTGGTTTGGGTGCCTCTGAGTCTGACACTGAGACACAGGCAGAGATGATGGCTGCAACATCATCTAGGACCTCTCTTAGACGTCTACGCAAGAGGACTAAAGTTTAGAGCCTTAGTGATGCAGGCTCCTCTGAGCCATAGACTTATAGCTTTTGTTTTACTTTTATTATATGTTTGGAACTTTTGATGCCATGGATTTCATATTCCATGAGTATTGTATACATTTCACAACATTTATATATCTAAGTTCTAACTGTTTAACTTTAAACTTTAAACTCTTACTACTGTTATTGTTATTAACTATTAAGTATTAAGTAATTACTTATTTCCTTCAGCTAAAATTTGCGTTTATACTTATGTGATCGATAGATGTTTGTGTATAGGATCATAGTAGTTTCTATTTCATGATGTTATTGTGTATTTAAGGTTTATTTACTAAAGGGTGCATGAAACAAGCTTTAAATCCTTAAAAATCTCTGAATTTCTTGGGTTTTTCTATTTGCCGAGTCTTTGCCGAGTCTTTGCCGAGTCTTGGCGCCGAGTCCGAGTCCGAGTCAAAAATCAGCTTGCCGAGTCCGAGGCGAGTCCGAGTCTTGTAACTATGGGGCTAACACACTGTTCCCGAGAACTGTCTAGCGAGGGGACATCACAGGTTTTGGGGCAGGGGACGCGTCCCCGTGTAACACAGCAAATATATTGATCATTGTTTTTAGAGCAAAGAGAACTATAGGAGAACTTCAATAATTAGGTGGTTGCCAGGCAAGGGTTTTGAAACATTCATACTGCATATGGTAAATATTGAATGCAATTGCCAGGCATAGGGTATGAACAGGTTCTTGTTTGCTGGGTGAATTCTTCCTTTATATTGCTGGTCTGGCGTGTGCATTTACGGCCTAGGCGCAGCAGTTTACTTAATCTATGGCCTTGCATCTCCTTCACGTGGGGTCTTGAGAATATATATTGCTGGTGTGGGGGTTGTATGGGTTCATAGAAACTGAATGTGAGCCTGTTTTAGGGTTTCAGACATCCTACAGGTTGCTGCTGTTCATTATCAGACCTTACAAACAGTTCCAGGTGCTGCCATTTCCAAGCTCAGCCTATTCACCATGATTGGAGGTCATTCGGGTATTTAATCTGAGTACTTCTCTGATATGTATGTGTATTTCTAAGCTGCAAGTTGCTGTTTCCTTTTACCAGTTAGAAATAAATCTATCTTGGCTAGCCATCTAATGCTAAAACTCAGAATGATAGCATATTGAAAAGTGTAGCCTGCTGTAGCAAATTTGAGAGCAATATTTATGAAACTTCCCCTTATTAATGCACAGTCTATGAATGTTAGAAATCTGAAGTTTATCTTTGTTCTTATATTATCATGTTCAGCCAAATATATGAGGAATTGTTGTGACCTAACTCACACCTCGCCCCATTGCAAATGGGGACCCTTGACGTTTGCTTTTTAGGGTTTTGCTTTCGCGCGCCTCGTTTTGTCTGCTCTTCGTTTTGGGGTTTTAAGTCTGCATTTTGAACGGTCACCCGAGTCGAGTCAATGAATTTTAGCCTGGATCACTGAATAAATGTCACCATTGTGCTTAGAAGGCCTGGGAGACGAAGATCGACTGTCGTTTCGGTCGATTCTGACACTTCCAAATTTTTAGGGTTTCTCACCCCGGGCCCCCTATTTTTTAGGACCTACTTTTTTGGCACTTTTGGGCAATTCTGGGATCCCTATTTTTTAGGGTCTATTTTTGGAAAGTTGCTATTTTTGGAAAATTTCTATTTTTAGAAAGTTTCTATTTTTAGAAGGGTCACGAGTTTCAAAAACGCACTTAGAAGTTCGAAACGAGCAACGAAACTCTCAGAAAATCGATTCAAAGTTTTTTGAAATTTTGGTCAAAAATCTGGAAAATCATAAAAAAGTTCAAAAATCTGGAAAATTCGTTCAAAAATGGTGAGAAATTCTGGAAAATCATAGAGAAATCTGGTAAAGAACATCGAAAATGGTGAATGAGAGGATAAATTCATCAAGAAATTGGTGAAAATTCATGAGATTCGTCAAGAAATCTGAACATTCATGGGAAAATCTGAACACAATCACGGAGAAAACTGAGATATACGCCTTTAGCTCACAAGTAATGGTGAATGGCAAACACCTTCAGCCAAGCAATCAATGGCATAAAAATCTGAGCAATGGCAACAGATCTGGTAAGTCCGCCCTTGGAAATGTCTAAATTCTGAAGCAATGGACAGTCACATCATGAAGTCCGCCCATGGAGAATGAAGGAGAGCTCTAAGAAAATGAGGCCATGGTCAGACCAACAGCCAAGTCCGCCTATGAAGTGGCTAAGAAAACACGCAAGTCCACCCTCTTCAAGAAGTCAATTGGCAAGCATAAGGTCAAAGTCCGCCCAGCAAGAGATGGTAAAGGGCAAGCTCCTAAGCCAAGTCCGCCCTTAGAAAAAATGGTCAAATGGTAATAAAAACAAGGAAGTCCGCCTTAGGCTTTGGACAATGGCCAAGGATATGATGAAGTCCGCCCAAGTCAAAGTGGAAAGTGGCAATGAAAACCATGAAGTCCGCCATATGAATGGCAAGCTCTTAAGCAAAGTCCGCCCCTATCCAAAGCACTAATGGCAACGAAATTAAGCAAGTCCGCCCTTAAGAATGTTCAAGTGGTATCAAAATGCATGAAGTCTGCCTTAGATAGTTCCAAAATGGCAAGAAAGAGTATGAAGTCCGCCCAAAGCAAAGGAGAAAATCGGCTAAGGTATGGACAAAGACAAAGTTAAAGTGGCCAAAGACAAGCTGAAGTCCGCCCTTGTAATGGCCCAACACAAGATGAAGTCCGCCTTAAATAGTAGACAATGGCCAAGGAATCAACAAAGTCCGCCCTCAGCCAGGAAGTTAAGTGGCAACAAAATGTGGAAAGTCCGCCCAAGGCAAAAAAGAAAAATGGCTAAGGCGTAGCCAAAGAAAAGTGAATGGCAAAGAAAATGGCAAAGTCCGCCATGTATTAGAAAGTGAAAAAATTAAAATTTTTGCCTAAGTATGAACCTTTGAAAAATGAAAATATTCGCGACACTTAGAAAATTCGCCCAAGTGACTAAAGAAAATCTTCGCCATGGCTAGGAAGATTGTGGAAAAATCAAGCCAATGGACAAAATAAAAATATTGGACATGGCTAGCTAAATCATGGAAAGATCAAGCAAATGGACAAAATAAATTGGACGTGGCTAGAAAAAAGTTGGACATGGCGAAAGCATTTTGGACCAGAGACAATTCATGGCTAGGAAATTATTGAACGTGGCTAGGAAAATGTCAGACGAGAAATATTTTTTGGCCAAATAAAATTGGACATGGCCAAATATTTTTGGGAAACGATCAAAAAAAATCATGGACCAATAAATTGGATAATCAAGATTATGGCGAGAAAATTTGAAAAAATGAAATTTGCCTAAGGCATTGGCAAGGAAATTTTCGAAAATCAAAAATAATTTGCCAATAAAATGAATGGGTTGGAATGGACACATAAAATAATTATTTTAATTATTTTAATCATTTATTTTCCAACACCAAAAAAGAGATAAGTCTTCAAAATTTCGAAATTGGAAAGAGAGAAAAAGAGTTTTGTTGGACTGTGAATGAAATTAGAAACTTTCCCAGACGAGGTGATTGAGGATAGAACTTGCCATACGAAAGCAAAGTGAAAGATGAGTTCGAACTTGATTCAAAGGAAACATTGCAAATTTACTAAAATGATCGACCTTCTCACTTCTATAAGTGATTTCGTTTTTCATTTGTGCAATCACTCAATTTTGAGAAGAAAAGTGGTGAGGAGAATTGTTTAAGGCAAAAGGTTGAAGAAATTCGCAGCAAAGTGAAAGAAATATTCTGTTATCAGCTTGCATTGCAATCGTGATCACGTCTCCAAGAAGTCACAAGGCAGATTTGTTTGTCCATTTCATGTTAACATGAAGCTTCACCATTTATTTATTTTTCCAGCTTGTTATTTTTCACGAAATCTAATTTGATTACCAGCTGGAATGTTCTTTCAAATTGATTTTAATGTCGAATTCTTATTATCTTTGTCTTCCTTTTCTTGCAGATCTACTTTTCGAAGCATTCAAGATGAAGTTCGCAAGCAAAGGTGTGCAAACACAATCAAAGATCAAGTCCAAGTGGGAGCACGTTCTAGACACAGATCTTGGCCACGTTGATCTTGAAGATTTCTGGAAGAGAATGTACGGGACTGACGGACGTCTGCCTACACCAATCGCCATGAGAATGATGCGCAACGGAATCGTCCATGCAGCTGGATTTCCACCAGCTAAAGAATGTCCTGAGTTGATGGCAGAATGCGCACTACATTACAATGCACAAGACAGACAGATAGAAGCTCTTGACGGAAGGATCCTTGCCTACTTATCCGAGCCAGCAATCCAGGAGACTTTTGGCATTCCAGTATACAACCGAACATCCTATCGCACTAAGCAGGATGCACTCAAACTTTATCAAAGTCAGAAGGATCTCTGTGCATCCAACATAAACAAGAATTGGTTATTAAAACCAAAGCCTACTGCAAGCAAAATGCCGAAAAGATTGATCAGAACCCACTTCAAAGAGGAATATGGTGATATTGTTCTGCTACTTAACAGAATGGTAGGCAGTGCCCACGGTGCTCCTTTCGAAGAATGGATGTACTATTTTATTGACGAAATAATCACTGGAGTCAAAATGTTCAATTGGTCTAGGATGATTAGTGACAGCTTGCACGAACAGTTGGTCAACTTTGAGCAGACTAAAATTTTCCACATGAGCTCATATATTGTATATTCACTTGCGAGATATTATAAATATCCTGGCTTGACATGCAAAGGCGTGGTTGGCAACGGCGAGGGGAAATTCAAAGTCTACGACTGCTATCCACAGCTGCAGCTGAAAGAGAAGTCCCATTTCCGGAGAGCTCACGATGCATTTTTGATGTATATCACCAGGCTTCTTCAGGGCGGAACGCACCAAAGACTATCACATGAAGCCAAGAGCCTGATCAGTCGGTACGGATTCTGGTTTATTCAATATCCTAAGTTCACCTACATCAGAATCCAAGGATTTTCTGGAAATCCTTATAGACTGCCTGTCTATCCGACTAACAGGATGGTATTGTTGGAAGTGCTAAGACAGTTAGAAACATATCAGAACATTCAAAGGCCTAAGCAGAAAGCTGCTGTCATCTTTCCGTTTTTCATCGGCAACATGGAGGAGTCATGCCCGACAGCACAAGCAGCAGAGGTTGCTCGACTGGAGATTCAGCAATATCCATTCATCTCATACAAAGCCAGGAGCAACTTCAATCCGCTTCATCACATCAAGATTGTGGACGGAGAAAGGTACAAGCATCGGGTTGACCTAGAGGACTTTTGGGCCAACGCAGCAGATGAATACGATGTAAGGAGAAGGTTATGGTCAAGGTTGCCATTAAGCATGATAAGGGCGACAGAGCTCTTCAAAATACCTGACCAACTGCAAGATGATGGGATATATGTGCAGCCAGGCTTCAAAGAAAATGAGCCACTACCTCCTATAAAATGGTTCGAGCCTGAGATGGGTGACCTAGCCACTTTGATGCGCCCTGTTTTCAAGTACTCTCAGTGGTGGATAGATTGTCAAGTAGAAGTGATAAAACAATGAAATGTGCAATTTACCTATGAGTTGATGGGAGACACTGAGTCATGTTCTTCGAACGCCAGTGCATCTCATGCGGATGGACAAGCAGATGCTGCCAACTCCAAGAAGAGGAAAGAAGCCGATAAGTCTGCAGTTCAAGACAAGGGTAAAGAGATAGATGAAGGGCCTTCGCGGAAGAAACACAAGTCTAAACCCCTCCAGTCGGCTACTTCTAGGAACATAGAAGAAATGCTTGCCTTGGATAGAGAATCCTTGGAAAATGCCATGATCCCTTCTCCAGTTGAAAATGTAGAGCCAATTCAAATAGAGGATGATAATCAACCTTCTCCAGCAAGCACGAAAATCTTAGGATCGGATAACGACATAGACATCGAAGATGGAGAATTCGAGGAAGGAATGATTTCCGCCCTCAAAGGCATTCAAGAGGACCCATCTGTCCAGGAGATCCATGATATGCAGTTAGTCCAAGAAATTCAAAATATGCCAGAAATACAGGAAGAACAGGAAATACAAGACATGCAGGACGTCCAAAATCAAGAGGACATAATTGAACAGCCAACAGTACCAGAATGGTTGAAGGAAAGATTGAAAAGAAAAGCGCCAGTGGAGGTCCCTGAGGAGGACAATGACACAGATTTTCTGGCCAGATTAGAGCAAACTGCCCCAAGGAAGAAGGCCAAGAAGTTCTCAACCATTCAGAGAGATGAAGCCGGAAATCACACGGTGCAAATTGCAGTGCCTACGGCCGACAAGTTTCAAGACGAGATTGCTCCTGAGGAATATGCTATCACGACTGTCGACATGGGTCCGGCAACAAAAGAGCAGGAAGTCGAAGACTTGGATAATTCCGTGGCCACCATCAAGGCCAGATTAGAAAAAGAAGTTGCCAAGAAAAAGGAGTACAAGAAAGAAATTCAACGTCTAAAAGACTACATCCAGCACCTGACCAAGCCACTAAACGAAGGTGAACAAGTGGCGCCTTTACCTCCGAGTGCCTCACAAGAACCAAGTGTGAACTTTGAAGAGGAATTGACAACAGCGAGGGAGGCTAAAGACTGGATGATTGGAAGGAAAGAAGAAGCGTTGATGTTTGTAGAAAAGTTGGCACATATAAATGAACAGGCTTCCTTCATGCTTTCGCGAGTTGCGGATCTTGCAGAGTCATGGAGCAGTCTCGAGGATATTCAGAGCAGGATCATCCCATGCATCCGGGAACTAAAAGGCATCCCAAAGCAACGGTTGATCGAAGACAAGGTTATCGAAGCTGGGGCAGCTTATGACTTCAACGGATGGTACTATGCTTTGATCTCAAGGAAAGGAGTCCTCGAAAAGGTGAAGCAAGATAGTGGTAGAGTTGAAGAACAAGTAAAAGAAATTCAAAGTAAAATCTATGAGATGGTTGCAGATATGCTAGACAAGGAGATTGTCTGAAGGAAACACTTGCGGCCAAGGAGTTTGAAAGAGCAAGTACAGAAAGTTTTCTCCACCACCAGGCCGATTATGAAGGAAGGCTTCACCAAAGTGTTCGAATTCATGGCCATCAGAAGTTCTTTCTTGCTACAAGAGCCAACATGGACGACTATGTTTGCAGAGTGTGCCGAGGACTTGGATTTGCTGGAGTACAACGTCAGTGTGCTGCCCGACATTGCTATGGAGGAGGTCGACCTGATAGTGTCTAGGTTCGCCGAACGTGAGGCTGCACAAGTGGATAAGGATGACATTCCAGTGGTCTAGTGTTCTCTTCAGTTAACTGATTGTGGTTTTGGAAACCCTAATTAGGGTTTAGTTCCATTTAATCTTGGCCATTGATCTTGAATCAATCTCGGCCGTTCTTTGTAATTTGAAAAACTATATAAACCCCCCCCCCTCACTCTCTCATTCTCATTAGAAATTCATTAGAAATTCATTAGAAGATTAGAAGGTAGAGATATAGAGATTAGAGATTAAGAGTTAGAGCAGATTTGAGATAGTTAGAAATAAAGAGAGAGTTCTTATGAGATTGTTGTGAAAAGCTACTTTGATAATGAAGTTCAAATGCATGAGGTGCTTTCAGTACTTAATTGTTGAATAGTTGCATGGTCGCATATTTTCTTTCTCGCTTAGCAGATTTGAATTAAAATGTATGTTAGAAGAATGATTGATTGATAACGGAGATTAGTGAAACCGAGCTCATACTTTCTTTGGGTGGATGATTTCACTCAATGTGCAAAGTTAGACTGAGCTTTACTGTGGATGCTTAACTTCTGTTTTAATAATTGTTGTTCGATATGATGGCAATTATTTATCACGTGAAAATCACAAGCACATTCCTAGAAGATTGCACTTGCTCTGCGTAGTTGTCGTTAAACGTGGCGAAACAGAGTATGGTTTATTTGGTTTCACTTAGTCTTCGTCTTCTCTTGATTTCTTAGGAGTAGCATAGAGTCTCTAAACCCTAAATCTTTTTTCACTTTTTTTTTATAAAATCAAAAAATTCAAAATGGTACTGCATTTATGTCTCCGCTTTTCGAATAACTTGCAAAATCTTACTTGTGCCCACAGCAAATCACATCCATACCACAGAGCCTATCCGCGTTCATCTTAAACATTGGAATTACCCTATGACCTCACTTGCAATCTTAGCATAGGAAGTAGTTTTTCAAGAGAGAATAGAGCGTCTGTGACACTTTGTTCTAAGGTGTTTGTTGTGTCATAAAACGCACATCAACAGGAATGAAATGTCATGTTTGATTACTAGATTTGCATAAGTTTTCCTTTGAAATTCATTATTAAGAATGTAATGTTAATGTTCTGAGTATGATAAAATGTGTTGGCGTTTAAATTCGCACCTCTGGAATGCGGATTTGAAAACGGACAGCTATGCACAGATAAACTGCTCTTCAAATTAGGAGGGGAAGCTCCCTCTTGCTGATGGTGTTTGAAAGAAAGTAAACTAAAACTAAGTTGCCTATCTTTTTGGATCAGCTTAGAGCACAAGGTTTTTTAAACACAAACGCCGCAGCTGAGATTTTCTGATAAGAAGTTCAACTAGTTTCACTAACTAGACTAAAGACGCTCCTAACCTCTTCAAGTAATAGCAAGCAGAGCAAGAGAAGTTAGAAATCAACAAGGTAGATTCTTCGACAAAAAAATACTTTAACAATTCTCTCTCAACAAACACCTACACACTTCAATGTAAGTTGAAATAAGACTGCTGAGCATAACATAGATAACGGAAACTGGTGATTTGTGACCAAGGCAAAAGAGGCTCATGATTTTATTACTCAAATTCTAAAACAAAACTCCTTCTAACATGCCTTTAGTCAAGAAATTAAAAGGAGGCTTGCAAACTTATTCTAACACAATAGAAAACAGCAACCTTCACTAACTCCTTGTTGGCTAAAGAGGTCAACACTTGTTTATCTACAACACAATGAACAATACTTGAGCAACAAATAGAAGGCACAATAGGCTCGCTTTGTTCTCATAAGACGTTAAAGAAAATAAATGAGCAGCGTTTTATTTATAGAGAAGCGCGAGGAGTAGGGAACCAAAATTCCTCCTTGGTTAATAATCTAGGGCTTGCTCAGCAAGCAAGCTTTATTACTAAATCTAGAAACAAGATAACAACTAAAAACCCTAAAAAGCAGAAAAAGCGGGAAACGCCAACTATTACATCTTATCTTCTTTCTATCCTCAAAGAATGGATAAGGATGATTCCAAGAATAGAAAGAAAGCGGGAAAGAAAGCTTCTAGAAGAAAGCTGCTTTAAAGCTCGATCACATCCGCTAGGAAGTTCGAGATTGTGTCCCGATTCGGTGCATCTATACCATCAACAGCAAAACACCGCTTTTCAAGAATATCTTCAGCATCTGCAATAGATCTTAGGAAATCTTCAATCTCATTGGCCGCTTTATTGAACTTTGCTGACATCACTGAAATATGACCTATCCTTCCGCCAACTGGGCTGCAACTATGAACAACGTTCTGGAACTGATTTTGCACCTCCTCAAGCCCGACATAAGAACCATCTTCAAGACTGTACTGAGAGGGAATCTCTATGACAAATTCGCTGATGAAAAGGAGAGTTTCAACCACCCTTTGTCTGTAGGCGATGAATTCTTCAGATATCCTCTCATAGGTTTTAACTTTGAAAACATGACGTTCTCTCCATGCAAGGATTTGTCTTCTGTGCTCCTTTGAAACTGCTGAACCGTAGGCTGTGTCTAAATCAGCAATGATAATCTCATGCCTAGGTTTTACTTCAGCCCATGTTTGTTCAAATCCTTGGATGCTTTGACGAAGTTTATGAGCATTCTCTCTCAACTGGAACATCCAAGCCAAGATCTCCTTTCCTCTGACAATGAAGCTCTCAATCCATTCCTGAGTCTCTTTCCCACATATGACCAGCTGTCTTAACTGATGGTGATCAGCTGGTGTCTCTAAGACCTGGGGCAGCAACTGGGTTGCTTGTGAAGAACCACGAACAAGGTTAGAGATAAAAAGCCTAAGCTGCTGATTTTCAGCCTTGAGGGCTGCCTTGTCTTCTCCATCTTTAAGCACTCTTTCATGTAGGTTTTCAGATACAACTTTGAAGAGACTCAAATCTGCATGTCTGGTATTTCTACCAAGATTAGCCTTGACCATTACAAAATCATCCATGTTCACCTCATCTCTATTCTTATCTTCTGGAGGCACAGCCGTCTCTACAACAATCTCGTTATCAGGATTCCTATCAAAGTGAACTTGCTTCTTTGCCTTCTTCTTAGGAGGTTCCTGATAAATATTATCGAGATCATCAACACTCACTTGATATGAAGGCCTTCTCCTAACCCTTCCTAAGGAGTTCTCAAGCCAAGACACCGTAGTATCTTTACTAACTTTCTTAGGAGGTACTACTGCGATCTCTTCATCATCTTTGATATCAAGATCAATGTGAATTGGTGACGAACCCGTCAAAGGTATAGGAACATGTGTTGAAGGTGGCTCTCCGCTTCATTCTCGGTAGGTCACAAGAGGAAATCAATCAACCGGTAGGCTGTTCCTCAGATAACTACACCGAGAAATCCAACCTTCTCTTTACATTTTTATTTGATCTACATCCTTTGACGCCATCTTGAGACTGACTTTTACCCTTTCCTTTTGACTGTGCTGTAGAAGAAGAGGGAATTATCCTTGGCGGCTCTGCTACTGGAATAGAGTTCTTCCTTTTAAGCACTAAGAAAACCTTACTATACTCAACGACTTGTCTTGTTCTGTCTTCAACTGAAAGAGATTCCTTGTTTGCCCAATTAACTTGTGGAAGAGGCTGATCCTCGATTCTTTTCTGAGTGTACATTGGTAGAAGAACATCTTCATCATCATCAGAGAGCCCTTCTATATCTTCATTTAAGCAATCTTTCATCTGATGGAGAGTTAACCTGCTGTAGTTACGCCTTCACACTTCAAACTCATCTGCACAGTTAGCCCAAAAATCTTCAAGTGCGGGTATGTGATTGTAGTTCTCCAACCGGCCAGCATAGACACCATGAGGATCAAATGACCGCCTCTCACTGTAGGATTTGAGACCGAATTTATCTAATTCTTCTCCAATTGTCCTGGCATCTGCAGCAGTCCTGCATGTATAAATACCCAACCCTAATGGAAAGTGAAGAGAGGGTTTCTTTCTATTTCTCAAGACCGTGTGGACACCGTGAGCTTGCCTCAAGAATTCCATGAAGATGACCTCGTCTGACGGATACCTTGGCAACATTAGCGGGGCACCGGAATAACCATAAACCCTGAGATAGGTAAAGGTAGGAAACTGTATAAACCAATCTGCCCATTCCGCCATTGCTGCCCTAGCAACTGAAGAGATGCGGACGTGCAATTCAGTGTCTAAGTCACGCACCGTGTACATCAAGAATGCCTCGTTCACCCTTTTGTAGTGGTGCAACGACTTTGTGAACTCCAGCTGAGGATAATAATTATATATGTGTTGAACGCTCAATGACCCCTCGGTGTTCAATTCTCTGAATTGACCTTGATAGGCCACCAGGTAGACTAGATATGACACCATGTGAAATACATGAAACTGGAAATATTCTGTTATTTGTTGATGTAGGCAGTCACTAATCAAAGTAGGCCAGTCATAAACCTCGGTTTTCTTCATAATGTGAGGTATGGCATAAAACATCCAAGGTTGGAACTTGGTGGCATCCTCGGAACCAGTGACCCTGTTGAGCAAAGTGATGATGATGGCAACCCCGTCCCTGAACTCCCCTCGGTCCGACATTCTGGGCAATGCCTTATGTTTTTCTTTTCATCCATCTCAAGCAATCTTGCCTGTGATGCACCTTATGCATATTCCACATCTTTTCACATTTCATCCCCGGAATATTACATCTTCGTGCCAAGGAGAATGGAAAACACTTTC